>VDFB02071555.1:0-28760 GCA_007258455.2 Sequoia sempervirens | reverse complement strand
CTAACGGAGAAATATGAAGATAACATTGCTAATTCCTCCAATTTGATACTAATAAAATATCAATATTGGATGCTTTTATGCAAAAGGTAGTTTTAAACCTTGCACAACAAAGAATTATGTAAATTATGTAAAGAAACTATTTATTTGTGGTGCACCTTATGATATGTGTTTAGCAACACTAAATATTTATTTGCATCTACTATTTAAGTTGTATGTAGAAATTTTTAATAGGCATTTTATATTTATATTACACATGCAAATTCTATTTGATACTGGAAAAGCATAATACAAAAGGTTAATGTTTAGATCAACTATTTTTTTTACTCATAGTTTCAAGGCACGCAGATATATATTTACCATTTTTTTTCTTGTATGAGATTGATTCTTTATAACAAATATCATATTTTATGCCCTTTGTGGTAACGAATACAATAGAAGGAAAAAAATAGGGATACAAGGAGGATATTCTACACTTTGTAAAGTTTCATGTACTAAAGAGGATGCATGTTCCCTTATTTCACCTTGTGTAGTTAAGACTCTAATCATCACTCTCCATTTCTTCTTGGACATGGGACTTGAGGTACATCATTATTTCTATGTATGACATCTTACAAAACTATAAACTCATTCTAACACAAGTTTTGGAGCTCAATTCCAATGATTTTTTTACCAACATTCAAATTCAGCAATCGTGGGACAATGTTGAAGATTTTCATTTTCTAAATTAATTTTTTATTTTTTACACTATGTAAAAGAAAATTTGGCACATTTAAATGTCTAACATGTTGAAAATGAATTAGAAAATTAAATTAAATAGTATAAAGAATATGGCAGCTTCCTTCACAAGTTAAATGTTTAATTATATTTAAATAATTACACATATCTGATTCCAAGCAAGGGAAATGTGTTTTGTACGTTGTGTATAAGAATCCAATTCTCTTTCAGTACAATGAACTCATTCTTGTAGCAACGAAATCAAACTACTCTGGGTAGGCTTCATCGACTACTAGTAGCACTAATTCCTCTACAATGGATAAATCCAACACATCTACACATAATCCTCTCATAAACACTACATTATACACTAAGGTAGCTGCAAATTAATTGGCTACTTAATCATTATACCCCATTAACCTCTAAAATTATTTTTTCTAACTTTCCTACTAGAATATGGGTAGGAAATATTTATTTTCAAGAATGAGGCTAAGGTACACTATCTCTCATTGAGTTGGTTCATGTCCCATCATATTGAATTTAAAAGAAAAAATTCTATACAAATTAGATTGAGGTGCTCATTATAGAAGCTATTGATACACACCTTTGATTGATGGTTTTAATTTACCATTGGTTAAAATTGAAGTGATCTTGGATTCTAGATTTTTTTATGAGTGCTAAGTTGGTGAGAAATTCAAAAGTACATTATTAAATTAATGCATTAACATAATTTCTAAAATGGTGGAATGATTTTTAATCACCTCATAACTATAATTAAACATTTGTTCTCAAATGTCAAGTGGATTTTGTAAAGGAGGCAAGGATGTGATTAATTAATTAAAGAATTAGAAATTATAATGATATTTATGATAGATACATGTAATAGGGTAATTTCCATAAAATAAGTCATGAAGTTATAATGAAACATAGTCATAACAAGTTCATAAGACTAGCAAGTGAAGTGTGGTATCTTGAAAGAACTAGATGGTAATGAAAATTTATCATGAATGTTGAAGAGTTGATGGAGAAAATATATGTTATATCACATGCATTTTTTGTCATTCTCCATAAAATTTAAAAGTGGCAATATGCCGCTTGATGAGTATTATACAGATGTTAGTGGTATTTGATGGTAGTTACATGCTAGAATACACTCATGAAATCAAATATTGCCACAAGAAGAGTGACTATGAATGAATAAATGTTTATATGTAAGGACATGGGGAAAATATATGATATGGTAGTGTCTAGAATGTTTGGATACATATAGAGTTGTAGAAAATCCTTTTTTTATAATTTCTACATGTACAACTTGAAAAGGTGAAAAATAGGTGTGTTCTCTTTCACCTTTAGGGTTTTGGACCTAAAAGGAGAGAGGAAATTCTTCACACTCTTCACTCAAGAAAAAACCCTTGATATTTCAATGCAAAGGAGATAGAAGTCTACTAAAGAGACTGTTCTAAAGGCTGAATGACATCTAATGAGGAGTTCACCACCAAGTTTATGCTTGGAAAAGACAATGCAATCCAAGTTGTAAGAAAAAACCCTAATTGAATGCAATGACCTAGAAAATGCCTCTGAAATGTAAGTAAAACATAATATAAAAGTAAAAAGGTAAATGAAGTGCACCTAGAAATCTTGAAGTGACTTGAAATGACTCTAAAATTATAGAAATTTTGACTTTTTGATCAATTGGGAATCATTTTCCAATCTGGGCGACTCAATCCCAGTTCAGGGTTTCTGCATGGGAGCTTGTTTCAAGAGAAAGGGTATTAGAATCTGCAAATATATCTAGAAAGATAGCTATAGTGGGACTCATTTTCCACTCTTGGCAAATCAGTCCCATTTCACTTTTTTGAAAATGCAAATCTTTGATCTACAGTTCAACACCTGCTCTTCCCTTCCAACTAGAGTTCTAGATATGAATATTTGAAAAACACCTACAAAATAGAATTCAACTTGATTTTCTAATGAGGTTTTTCCACAGACAAACCCCCAGATTGGTAATTAAACCTTGATGGGAATAATGAAATGTGTATGAAAATCCTAGCCTCAAGTGTGCCTAAGACTAAGAAATCTAAAACATGATGCAATCCTATTCTATTGTGTAGGAATATGATGTAATAATGGAAATGTAAAGGTGAATGTCTCACTTGTGATGATCTCTAATCATGACAAATGAGCTCTAATGATGCATGTAACTTCCTTAGGCTGAATGTAGAGTGATAATGGAAGATGGAATCACTTAAAGAAACAAGTCTTTAGGATTGTCTTGATGGTTACATGCATCTCCCCAACCTAGAATACATCATGATTCACCATAGACAACCATGATAAATCCTTGTAAATTCTATATCTTGATTGAAAGTGAGCTTGAAGACCTACAAAAATACTTTAATGTTTCTCCAATGCTTCCAATTTACTTGCTTTTGGAATTAGAATGCTCCTATGAAATCTTACTTGAAGATTCTTGATGCTTATCTGTTTGAAAAATGCTTGCTCAAAGTGCTTGGAGTTATTCTTGGATTGTGAAAAATTACTCAGAAGCTTGATTTTATAGGCATCAACACCTAATTGACCGTTATTTATATCTCAAAGTCTGACATTCACCAAAAACATGAATTAAGTTGATGAATTCCCACTCAAATTTGAAAAACATCCCAACTAGGACTCATTCGCCACACTTGGTGAATGGGTCCCACATAAGGGGACTCATTTTACCAAGGTGGTGAATGAGTCCCACCTTAGCTTTTTGAGGTGGTTTTTCAGGATTTTTGGGGATTTGAGTGATTTTATGGGAATTTTGAGTGAAATGCGCCTCAAGATCTGAAATAATGGGTCTTAGGGGCCTGTAAATGATGATTGAAAGGATGATTAATGTAGGGTACCAAAATAAGTTCAAATTAAGTGTGAAAATGCCTCACTTTCAAGAGGGTACAATTTTCTATAGTACACAACTATGCATATCCTATTACTAATTGGCTTCAAGAAAAAGGTCCCACAAACTATCTAATTTGTGGTAGTTTGTTGAGTGCATGAAATCACTAAAGTAAATTTATTATGATGTGAGGTGTAAGGTGATAAATCATACCTACAAGACATAAGGTTCTTCAAAATTAATATCTTTCCTAGATGTTGCCTGTCCCTCAAATGGAGCTAGTGATGTAATTTTTTTGATAAATTTGTCTTTGTCCAATGGATTCTAGTACAATTTTAGGCAATGACAATGACAATTGAACAACAAAGAAAACCTAATGAGGTTAATGGTTGATAAATGAACTACACCTTTTGGATAGAATTCATTATTCTCATAGGGTCCTAACCATTTTTTTTTGTACTTTACCCTTATGATCCTTACACCTTGAATCGTATAGAAGGTCCCAATCACCTTTCTGAAACATTTTTTTTAAATAAAATTTGCATGTCAATTAATCTATTTCTTCTAAAAAACTTCAATATCATGGAGTTCCTCCCTTCTTATTTCATCTATAGCATTTAGCTATATTATATTTTCTTTATTTTCTTCTAATAATTCTATACCCAAATGGTTTGTTTTCTTTAATGTATTTAAGGATGTGTTGTAGAAACAATGGACCCTTAACATTTTCATGGTATTTTAGGCCTTTCTTCATGATGCTTGGTCCATTTTTCCATGATTTAATGTTGCAATGTGGCTTAAACATTCACATTAGGTCCTTCAAATTAAAATTATGGCATCTTGTGAAGTTGTGGTGAAGTGTCGTAAAACATTTCTACACTTTTCTAGACTCTTTTCATTACAATTCACCTAAAAATCACCTTTTCATCACTTATCAAGCCCTATTTTGAAGTGTTGTAAAGTCTTGTAACAATATTTCATGCTTTTCTAGGCTTAATTTCACTATTTACACCTTTCTTATGCTTTTTTGACCCCTTTATGCCCTTATAAGGCTTAATTAAGTGTTTTTTTTAATGTAAACCTAACAAACAACATTAAATGCAAGATAATTCCCAACACACACTTTCATGTCCAAGGTGGGACCCATTTTCCATGGGTGGCGAATAAGTCCCTCTTGGCTCAAAATTCAAAATATTTCAAATTTCTTTTAGGCTTTTATTTAATATCACCTTATGTCATCCTGTGATGAGATATATTTGGGTTACTAAGGGACAAGTGTGTATAAATACATGGTTTTACATCCATTTTAACCCCCATTCATCAAGATAACTAATTCACTCAATCATTCAAGCATTTGAGCACTTTGCATCATTCAATCAAGCATCAATCAAGTATCTTGGAGCAGCCATTGATATATCTTCAGATTTATTCAACAAGGTTGGTGAGTTTAGGACATTTGCATGTTGTCTATTCATCTTTCCTTTTTCATTTCATTCCATTTCTTCATTAAGGGTTGAATTACCAAAGTGGGATTTGACCAAGGAAAATCCTTATAACCTAACCCTTAACCATTTTCCCCCTTTTGCATGTGTTTTTGTAGACTTGTGTATGTAGATTTATCAAGATATTAGGTGTTGAAAGGTGATCAACAAGTTAATAAAGTGTTTCAAGTCAACTACAATCTATTTGAAGCTTGGAGACAACCTATAGTCCATTTTCTATAGATTTGACTATGTCAACTCGACAAGAAGACAACCTCAGATCTACTACTATGGAATTGGTCCCTGATTTCAAAAAAATTTGGGAGATGACTAATTCACCATCAGTGGTGAATGATTCCCACCTTAAGGCTGGAAAGTTATATTTTGTCAAATTCTAGATCTCGACATTCAGAAACCTATTTTCATAAGTTTTCATCAGAAGTAGAATTGATTCGCCATTAGTGGAAAATGAGTCCCACTTGTGATTTTCAATGATCTCTGCCAGCATTCAAAACACTCCAGAATATTCATTAAACTCCTAGGTTCAATCTATTCATCCCTCTTCCATTTATGTTTTGCATTTTTTCATGTTTAGTTCATGCTTGCATATCACATTGTGTTTTTAAACATTGCATATTTCTTAGGTTTGCATTCAAAATCAATTAATTTCTTAGCTTAGTTGCATTTAGATCATCTCATTTACCCATAATAACATAATACACATCTTAATTTAAGTCAACCACATGGATTTTGTGATGTTTATCTCTCTCGTTTTAGGTGAAACGTCTTAAGAGTGCAAGCATAGCCTATAAGTCTCACACACAAAAATCTATGGTTCAAAGGCTGAATTTCATTCCATAAAAAAATTCATATGGTTTAAAACTTGTTGTAAGTTTCCAAGTTATTCTATATTCTCAGACTACTTGAGGAAGATGAGCTAACTAGTCCTTATGGTGTAATGAAACTGTCTTAGTAAGGATTGCTTCAATTTCCTTGTGTGTCACTTCAACCTAGCTATTAAGCTATGGATGTTAAGTAGTATATCTTTAAAGAATTAATCACTTGATGATTATATTCAATCACCACACAAATATATTTATACAATAAGTATCAAAGGTACTTTGAGGAAAATAGTTTAACTCAAACATAAACAATTTTGATTAAAGATTAAAATTGGAAGGTCCAATGCCCATTACAAAATAGTCATAGAGGTAAACGAGGAACTCACGAGAAGTGAGAAACCCAAAAAAATAAAATATAAACTTAAGCTTAAATATATTGACCAAAAAAGAAATAAAGAAAGCACACAAAGTGGAGACCAACACAAAACCATAATACACCTAAGAGTCTCCCAACAACTTGAGACCAGTGATCACATTTCATTCTTGGGACAAAAATTGGAAAATTTGAAGTTGAAGATTACTGTCTCAGACCTGGAAGTAATAGATATAACTGAGAACTTGCAAATCATTAAAAAATACTTTAAAAATACCTAACCAAAACCCATTCACCTTTATTGGTGAATAAATCCCTGATCAAGTTTGATCTGAACCTTGGGTGCTACCATAATAGTGGTTTACAATTCCTAAGAGGAACTAATTTTAGCTAAAATCACATATTTTTAGAAAATATAATGATTTAGGCCTTAAAAATTTCCATTTTAAGGATTCCAATTGAAGAGGGTTTGATCAAATCACCTTAGATCAAACCCCCTTGGATAGAACCTCGCTAGTTTTAAACCATACCTATAAATGCGTCTCCTTTACACCTATCAAAATGCTGATAAAAATCACTTTTGATTTAGATTTTGGGGATCAAAATGAATTCATTTAAAATTTATTTCAAATGATTATGGTATTCCTAAACAAGCTTATCCAATGAATATAATTTTAATATGTTTTGGTTTTGTTATGTATTTTTTTTAAGTTTTATTAAACATAGGTTTTCATTGAAAATGAATTTCTTTTGTTCTTCACATGTGGAAAAAATAGAAGATTATCAAAAAAAAAAAATTGAAAAAATATGGAGTGCAACTATATTGAAGTCCTTTGATCCAACAAAAAATAAAATAAAAATTTTGACTTCTATACAAAAAGTTACATCGCTATATAGTCGCATTGTGTCCGAATTGTAATTCGCTTAACTTTGAAACTTGATTAACTTAAAAAATATTCAATAAAAAACTATCTAACCAAGTGTAAGAACTAGATATCGGAGTTACAAATCTAAATTCGAAAGAATTAGAATTTTATCCTTCAACGAAAAAAAATTATGCATTATACGATGTGCATCACTTTTAAAAATGTTATTTTCTCAAAAAAAAAAAAATCTATTTTCGTGGGAGATGGAAAAAGAAGCAATAATTTGACTCCAAAATTTTTGAAAAAATACTTTGAATCTACGTATTGCAAATTTGATGAGACTCTACTTGCACCATCTCTTCAAATTCCTCATAGTTTAGCCGCTATAGGTGCCCGAATGTGAAGATTTAGCTTAAAAATAATAATTCTCTCAGTTGTCCGGGGCTTGGCCAAAAAATTGTAAACCACCACAGGGACCACCCCTTATAGCACCTGAAAAAGCATCAAAATTCACTCGGAATCCATAGAAACATCTCAAAAATATCTAACCAAGACCCATTCACCCTTACTGGAAAATGAGTCCCTGTTAGGTACTGCTCTACATTTTCAAGACATTAAAATCTTAGTTTTTAGCTTTTGTTTTGTATTGTCACCTTTCAGTTTTAGTTTCCTAATTTGCTGTTTCATAAATTTCTTTGCTTTTAGTTTAAATTGCTTAATTTTAGTGCATTGTTAAAAGTTCAAAATTGCATCAAAACATTTCATTTTTAGCTTATTGAATTGTGTAATCAGTAAATTACCATGTTTAGGTCTAAAATGTTGAAAATGGGAAACTATTTAGGCAATGTGTGGAAGTCCTTGTTCTCTTTGGTTGATGTTTCAAATTGTTTTTTTGGAAATAACCCTAATGAAATTGAACTTACTCATGCTCACACATCTCCTAATGCATTTCCACCTCATGATGTTGATAACATTAGAGAATATGATGCTAGCATGAATTAATTAATAAATGATTTCCTTAACAACCTTGAGTCCAATGCATCCTTTTATCCTTCAATGAAACAACCAATAAAACTTGAAATTTTTGGTATTTTACACCTTGAAGAGTCACAAGTTGAGACTGATTTCCCTAAAATAGGTGACCCTAACTCCTCTAAACAAGCAAAGATTCAATAATGCTATTTCAACAAATTAACCAACACATCAATCAACCTTGGAGAGACATATGGCATATGATTCATGATCTTATGTAAACAAGGCTATCATACAATAAGTGAACATAAAATTCATCAACTCCTAGAAAAAATGCCATCTTGTGAAACCAAAGGGATAGGATGTGAAAATCCCCCTCTCAAAATTAGTGCTCCTAAAGAATACCTAATGCTTCGTAGTGATGGTAGGATTGTCTTAGATCATCCTCTTGATATAGGTGTCCTCCTTCTTAAAGAGCAATGCATACCTCCTAAGGATAAGGATAAAAAAGAAAAGATCATATCGAGACCTCTTGCCCTAATCCCCTCTAGAGAAGTTGGTGAATCTAGCAAGCACAAGAGGCCTTACAAGCTAAAGAAACTAAAGTTCCCTTGTCCACCACTTGAAAGTGAAAAGGAAACTACAACTGCTTCTAAACAACAAACTTATAACATTTCCACCAATGAAAGAAAATACAAGATTATATCCTAAAGATACAAATGTTCCACACTATCGATACCATAAAACTCTTGGACATAGTATTGATGAGTGTGACTCATTCAAATTAGTATTGATAAATTTTCACTTCAATGGCAATTATTTCCATCTAGTGATTGAATAATATTCTCTTCTACTCCTTGTCATGTAATAGTTGTAGAATCTTAAAACATTCTCACTATTACATGTTTTACATTTATTGCAAATCATTTTCTCTAATTTAAGTAGCTAATTTTCCTAACTCATCTCAGCTCATTCTTGTCATGCACAAAGTGGAGGCAAGAATTTGATATCCTTTTCCTAGTAATTCATTTGTCATTATCTCTTTGGCTAGTTTCTCGCCTTCCATTTATATTGACCGAGATTGGGAGGTGGATGACCTTCTTTAGGTTGACTCACCTATTCCTTACTATTGTTTTGTTTTTCTTTATGATTGCATATGTGTAATGTGATCCCCCATGATGTTTCCTTTGACATGTCTCTCTCTTTTTGTGCATTCCTCTATATGTAGCTTCATTCTTCTCTATGTCGTAATCATTTTTCATTTGTCTTGTGTTTTCCTTTTGGGGATGATGTAAGGCATCAAGACATTTATGTCTCTTCCATGTTGAAAAAAATATTTTCCTTTATCTTTTTCATTTTTCTTGTGTTTTCATTTTTGGGATGACACAAGGCATTGATTCATTTATGTCTCTTCCATATTGATCAAAAATATTTTTCTTTATCTTTTTCATGTGTCTTCTATTTTCCTTTTGGGAATGATGCAAGTCGTCGAGACATTTATGTCTCTTCCATGTTTACCCAAAAGCTTTGTCTTTATTTTTTTCATTTTTCCTATGTTTTCCTTTTGGGGATGATGCAAGGCGTCGAGACATTTATGTCTCTTCCATGTTGACCTGAAAGTTTTTTCTTTTTTTTTTCGCTTTCTATGTCATTCTTCTAGTTCTATGAGTATTTTGGGAATCATGAAAGTTCCATTCTCTATGACAAAATTGTAGCATAGACATACTCACACTGAATCCATACATCCCTTATGTATTTGTGGGGGCAACCCTTCCTTCCTATTCATTATGTAACTTACTTCAAAAATATATGACTTGGCATAGGGTTTTCCGAGGAAAGTTCTCATGTCTTAGACTAAAACATTTGCTAATTTAAAGTAATTTCTCAAAGTGATGGTGTATTAACCGCTTTAAAGTGGGGGCATACATAGATGATATCTTTAAAAAAAAATTCATTGCATGATTTTTGTTTTTTCTTTTGATGTGTCATCTTCTTGGTGGTTTCATTGGGTTTGATGTTGTCCAAGAGTGTACAATCTACTGACATAATGTGATGAGACGAAGGCATCCCATGGGTGACGATCTGACACTTTTGACTTGTCCTATCTTGAAGACATTAGGCAGAATGCTCTATAATAAGAAGACCTTTCCATGAACAAAGAAAATCCCCTTTAATAGAATTTTAACATGATATTCAAAAGCATTTACAAAATCATTACATTGTGGTGCATTATTGAAGATATCAAGAGGATAAATTTGGTATGGTTAGTATGATGGGAATTCAATACACTAGCATGACTTTCTCATTATACGATGGGAAGCCAATACACTAGCATGACTTTCTCACTAAAACACTTCATTGGGACAACTCACCTAGTGGATAGATTGAGGCTCCACTACCCCAGAGTGAGCATCATATGTTATGGACAAACAACCACATTTCACATGAAGTTGGAATGATTGTGCTTGATCCTTTATTTTTGTTTATTTTTCCTGGCTTTTGATAGGGTATGATCATGTATCTTTGTTATTTTTGTATACTTAAGTGTCTTGGATGTCTACTTTAGTGTGAGTTTGACATGGGATCATCCTCTCACTAAAGTGAGGGGAAAATGTAGTAATGTAAAAAGTAAGCCTTTTTCCTTACTTGATTTGATAATTGACATTAAAACTGAATTAATGATGTCTCAGAGTGGTGTTGTAATGTGTTGTACACATTCATGCTATTCTAGGACATTTATTTGACTAAAACATGCCTTAATTAATATGTTGTAAGGGTGTTGTAACATAGTTTCACACTTTCCTTGGATGTATTTTCTTAATTAAGCCTTATGGGCCCCTTTCTGAACAAAATGTACATAAATTTGTACCTTATTTAAGTTTTGTAAAGTGTTATAAGGAACTTTCACACTTATCTAGGTGGTCATTAATTAATTGTGGTTATTAAACCCATTTTAATTCAAATTTAAGCCTTAATTTTGAAACCTTTTGAAGATCCATCTTGACACTTATAATTTAATCAAAAAATATTTAATTGGACAAATTTTGGTCCTAGTAAATGGTGCCAGGACCCATTCACCCTAGGTGGCAAATGGCTCTTCCCTTAAAAGGACCCCCATTTTTTAGTTGATCTACAATGTGTTTTTAGCCTTCTTTCAATCCCCCAAGGTTAGGTCCTGGTCAACTGAGTCATGACCCATTCATCCTAGGTGGTGAATGGGTCCTCCCTTAATGAGACCCCCCTTTTTGAATTTCATTTTGGTGGGATTTTAATAATGTTTCTTTCAAGATATGGTGTCGGCCTTAGTTATTTGAATTTGAAGGTTAATCTCCTAATTTAGTATAAATAAGGGGTTAATTCACATTATTTTTTCCTAGCAAAAGTGTACAGGCATTATAGAAATTTCAAGAGAGAATTATAGAGCATTTCAAGAGCATTCATAAGGCATTTCAAGGAAGATTTAAAGAGTTTATTGCAGCAATTCAAGATCATTTCATCATGCCAAGGGTTTGAAGCATTCATTCATGTTGTTGAGCTAAGAAGTGGATGTAGCATTGAAGATCCACTTGCAACTACTTTTTAAATCACATTCAAGGATCCAAGATATACATTCTTCATGGCCACATGTTAGTTTGTAGATTTACATCACAAGACATCATCCAAGGTGATATCAATTACATTATTTCATATTCATGCTTCATTTCATTCATTTCATTATTTGGTTTAATTACCTACAAGGGGTTTGACCGAGGAAAATCCGCATTAACTTACAAACAGGTGTTTCCCTCCATTGAGTGTGTGATTGTAGATTTACAGGTTAAAGATCAAGTGGAGCAAGATTTGGAGCAAAATTTTCAAATTTGCAAAGTTGCAAAACTTGTCATTGAAAGTGAAAATTCAAGGAATCAAAGCTACAAAATTACACACTAACTTCCATAAGTTGATAACAAGGGATTTGAGAGTGCAGACATCAAGGAACATAACCCTAAAACTAGTTTTCTAAAACCCTAAAAGGATCCATTCACCACTAAAGGAAAATGAGTCCTTTGTATCTCAAAAACAACTCTTTGGCTAGGTACACAAATTTTTATGCTCTAGAAACTTCCCCTGTAGTTGCTATAATAGTTACGTATAATTTTTTATTGTTATTTGCATATTTTGGCTCTCATAATTACATATTTTTGTAGTGATTTAGTGTGAAAAATTCTAGTGGTAGATCCTCTTCCTCATGCATTTGGGCCTATCCTATTTTTTACCTAATCACTCTTTGATGTATAGGATTAGATCCCTTTAACCCTACTTTTCTAATAAAAAAATAGAACCTCATATAGTTTAGAAGATTGAAAAAATTATATTGACCAAGTAGAGATCCAACATGCTACATCATATAACTCATTAAGGTGTATCTCCAAAGATAAATTCCAAGGTTCCTAGATTTGACTTCCCAAACTTATAAATCATAAATATCATGAATTATTCAAAAATATTACATCTTAAGCTACGCCCAAATTTCTCCACCAAGTTTTCACATGATCCTTCTATAAATTTTAATATTTAAAAACTCTTGAACTATCTAGAAAAGCATCCATATGGAGTTTCATCTACACGAGATTCATACTTATATAAAACATGTGGACTTCCATACTTGTTTAAGGATTGATAGAAAACATCCAAGGATCCTTACAACAAGAAGGAATATAAACGTGGTTGTATTTCTCGAATAATCTACCATCTTGAAGTAGGAAGCTAGCTTGAGATGTGAAAATTCCTCTATTCTTTGTTTCCTCCTACCTTTCCTTTGATGTAATTTATATGCTACCCACTAAATGTAGGTTTACTCTCTCCAAAATATCTATCAAGATTAGCATGGATGGTCATGAAATCATGAATACTTGATAACATAATAAAACTAAACATTACAAAAAGAAATAGTGTTTAAAAAATTTGAATTTCAAAGTGCTTATCATAGCTTGAATAAATTTAACAACCTATCTACTAATTGGTGTTTAATTTGAAGTAAAAAAAACTTCTCTTTCCCCTTAGAAAACTTGAAAATTTAATTATACATCCCATTTAGATATTCAAGTTAACATTGAAAGAATCAACAAAAAAACCAAATTTGAGTTACATTTTATCATTGTACAATTGCATTATTTAATTGTATGAAGTGTTTGACTAGGCCTCTTAAATACCAATGATATATTTTTAAAGATGCCACTAAATATTCAAACTTCCTAGTTGTATTCACAATAGTGGCCAAGGATCAATGTTGATAGAGAAAGTAGACATGCATAAACACAAAATTAGACTTTATCTTTGCATATCAAAACCACATAAGGTAACTATGAGTCTTTAACTACAACAAAATTACTCTATCATTCTCATTTATTTAGGAAAAGAATGTGTTTAATATTATAATACACATATTTTTACAATTTATAAAAAAAAAATGATTGACTCTCAATTACAAAATGCATGTATAGAAAAGATAGAGAAATTATGCATGTGATAAACATCGACAGAGACTTGTGAATAATCATTGAATATAATTAATTTTTTTTATCAAACCATGTAAATTTGTAGCAACATCTAATGTCCTCAAAAGACCTTAATGAAAAGCTCTTTAAAAAGAATTCATTAAAGAAACAACAATTATGCACAAAGATTTATAATTTATGATGTCACTCTATTAAATGTCACACATTTTTTTAAAATATAACAATTTTAATTAAAGAATTTTTTCAATACTTTGTTTCCTTCTTCGTAATGTTCAACTAGAACCTAAATTTCACCATATTTTCTAACCTACATAAGTGTATTTTTAATTTATAGGGGAAAAAATATTATATGCTCTAATATTATCTTAAAAAATAGATTAAAAAAATTTGAAAGATATTAAATCAACAAAATCAATAATATCAACTAATAATACTATATTATTTAAAATAATTATCTATATATAACAATATTATTTTTATAACATCTTTCAAAAATATAACTATTTAACCACTCAACATCTAACATAATATTAATATAATGTTTTAATAAATAGTATCGTGAAATTACTAAAATGATTCTTCCAAATCTGAAATTCCAAAATAAAAAAGATAAAAATGAAAAAGCAAGTACAAGTGAACACACAATACAAATAAACCCATAATAATAACACTTCAATTCAACTATTAATAATAACTTGAAAAATAGCATGATTACAAAACCTATACAATCAGGATTGTGCTCATTCCATACAATTCAGGAGGCCTTATAACCTTCTGAATTCTCTTATTAACTTATGGTGAATTAATTTATGTCTTAATTTATCTGTTGATTACGTCTTTTCCTGACTTTTGTGACCTAATCTATTAAAATCTACTGAGCTGTTTTCCTACGCATCTATCAATGTTTGTAATATCACCAGGGTAGCAAACAGTTGGTACCCTATCAGGCCAGTATTTCATTGACAGTAAGTCACCCCATGAAAGCCAACAAAGTGCATAATGCTCTCTAACTTTTTAAATTTACAATTGGTGATAATCTTTTAGTATTTCGCTTATGACGAGATGCATTTCCTTGTGTTCTATTAAGTATATCCATAAATAAAATAAAAAATATAATCAATAAGAATGCAAATTGATGAGGAATTTTAGCATGCCTATCTCGAGAGTCGACAGAAAGCCACACATTAAAATTTATGCGTCTCGCTATCTACTTTCTTTCCATGGTCTATCTATTCTGTAAAATCAAATAACAGTCAATTCCAGCATTCACACGCTTTTCTAAGGAAGTGTGATGATATACTTTAGCCATTTTAAGGAGCAGAAAATAACATTGATGAAGTGAAGATATACCAGAGAAAGCAGCTTCCTCCTCCCCCCCAGGGTTTTCCCAAATCATGAGAAAAGCAAAGATCTCACTGCTCTTCTGAGATTTAGGAAGCCTTTCAGGGGAGTAGAAAACAACACTCTTTCAATATTTGACAAAGAAAATCACGTAGAGGGTCGAACAAAATCCTGCAAAAACATAGACATATATAAAACATCCCTTAAAATTGAGGAATCTGCTTGAGTTGTGTATGTTGAAGATTGTTTAGATCAATTTATAGAGATTTCGGAAGAAAGAAAAATAAATAAAAATCGGTAACTGTTCAAAATATTCTCAAGAGATAACATGTTATCCATAATTTACAGCTGCATCATTCTTGTCTTCCTATCGGGAAACATCAGTGGCATCTTTGGGAAAAGCGATTTTATTCTTGCTAAAGGATAAGCATTGCGAGTGATTGGAGAATTCTAACGATTAGTCATTCTTGTACTGTCAATCTGTCAGAGGCTCGTATAAATTATTCTTCGAATTGCCTACGTTCAACGGATGATTTTAGAATACTATACTCCCTTACGAACAAGAAATATAAAGTGCCAATGTTCTTCCTCATCAAGAAAAAAAATTCGTATCTTTGACATAAAACCACAACTTTTTCCGAGAAGCCGCTCACGTTTATCTATGGAATTTGTTCTTATAAATTTGTGAAATATAAAAGTATTTTAATTTCTTTTATCTAGATAGAAATCTTTTTAGCTTAGTTTATTTAGTTGACATACTTTAGACATCTCTAAAAGTGGAGGAAATGGACGTGAAAAGAAAAGAAATTTAATATTTTAAAATATGCCATGACAATAATATCTTTGAAAAGTAAAAGCATACAGTAAGTTATTGATTTATAAAATCAATTATAAATATTAATAGATGAGTAGAGATATTGTTTGATTATATGGTTGGATAATGATTGTTATTATTGAATGTAATGATTGAGTGGAGAAAGGGAAAGCATGTTAACAAGCCAATATGAAATAACGTGAGGTTAGTTCATATGCTATCAATGTGAGATTAAGAACCATTTCCATAAAATGAGAAATTGATCTTTGCATTTCCACATAGAAATTTACTAGTTGAAAATTGATTATGAAAATGTAGAATAAAAGCATAGGTCATGTTGAATGAATCTTATTAGTTGTAATGTATCCATTAATTTTAATTTTAAGAAAGTAATTGTCAATAACTTTTTTTTATTAATATGTAATATTTAATAATTTTAGTTACAAAAGTTATTTAAAATTGATTTTAATTAATAATTTTAGGAATATAGTAACTTAATTTTCAACAAATGCATTTTTTAATAAATTTATTGTTAAAAAATCACAATTGAAAAATTAAATAAAATATAATTTTTTAAATAATTATTTTTCTTAACAACAATAATTTATCTCCAAAATTTAAGGTATGAGATAATTTTATCTCTATTTTAGTTTTATATTTGTTAGACCTAGATGCACATCTATATGTGATATTTTGTCTAGGTTAATCAATCAATCAATTGATTATTATTTAATTATGTTAAGATAAATATGCATACAAATACATGGCAGAGTTGAAGTTGTGGATTATATAATATTTATGAAAAATATGGAAGATTAAAGGATTCTCCTCTTTTAAAGATTTATTACCCATGCCTTTAATTACTAATATTCAATAAAAAAGTATTCTTCAAAAAATTTAGTAGATAACTTTCGGTATGGTATATTTTTGAAAAAAGAAAGATGTTTAATATTCAATACTTTTTATAATTAGTATTTAGTCCATAATTTTGGAAATAAAAGCATTATTATGCATGTGATTTATGGGTTAGTAGTAGTAAAATAAAATGGAGACAAGTAGAAAGGATTCAAAAGTAGTCAATTACAAGGAAATTGAAAATAAAAATATCAACTTTTTATAAATTGCTTCATAGTGCAATTGAAGACTCAGTCACACTATCTTTGATCCAAAACAAATAAACAAATTTCATGAAAAGAAGAGTGTGATGACACAATACACATATTTTTCATTGTTAGAATAAATGAATAAAGGTATGCCTTGCTTTGAGGTGATGTGACCAAAGTCTCAAATGCTTCCCCACCACATGCCAGGACATGAGAAACATGTTATTATAGACTATGTTTGAGGAAGCCAAGTGTATACAAGGATTTGTGTAGACATGTATCTATGAAACAAGAAATATATGGTGCTAAAAGCAAAAGCACAAAACCCATGCTCATTATCCTCCCTACCATATCGGCATCATCAAGCCTCATGGACTCTAGCCAAACTCCTGAGCAAGAAAAGTATGAAACATGCATGGGAAATTTCATGGAGTTCCATCATAGATCACACAATAACAAAGTTGGGGAAAATATGTTGTTTTCATATATGATCTATCATATTGTAGTGTTTTCTCTACTATGGTAAGTCCTTAAAAAATTGGTATCATGATTTTCAAATGCTTTTACATGATTTATCCTAGTTCCTTCAAATAGAAGATAGTGATATGTTAGTGGATGAGCAAGAAAAATAAAAAAGGAAGAATAAAAAGTAAGTATATGTGTAAAATCAATATAGATAATCTGAAACTAAAATTAATCAATAGTATTTACAATTGCTTCAATGAATCTATTTATTGATAATGGAAAATTTGTGTACTTACATGTACTATTGATGGTGTTTAACAAGGGCGAGCATCATTGGATCAAGTTGTTGGACCATTAAAGAATTTGAAATAGACAATTTACAATACAGTAATTTTCTTGGATGTCTATTGTATGTAGGCAACATTATATAGGAAATAATATAGATATACAATAAAAGAGGTTAGAATTATTTTTTGTAAATATAAAGAGATGAAATGGAACATTTTGAATACATGCTCAAATATATAAAAGAGTGTATAATAACTAAACAAGTGTATCTAACTTCACAAACATATATATTGGTGTAGAGCTTATTTAAAAGACTATTTACATATAGTTGTTTATGAAGATGGAAAATTTTCCTAAAGTTATAACAACATTTATATTAATGGTCACAATCTAAGGAAGCATATAGTAAAAATTGTCACCGAATTGACAAGCAAATTATTACATAGTCTAGCAACTGTTTGTTAATGAACAATTTGCTTTGCAGAATTGGGAAAAAGAATATCATAAAACATATTGATACAACACAAGCAATCTATGCAATAGTTGGCTTGCCCATTCAAAGTTCAAGCTAGATTATTTGGCACTAAATATTATAGATAAAATAGAGAAATTGTAAAATAACTTTTAGAAAAACACTTAAGAATCACAACTAAATGCTAATTGCTATGTAGATTGCTTGTCTTGTATTGATATGTTTCATGATATTCTCTTTTTCTCATCTATTTGAAGCTAACTGTAATAGGTTGATCATTGTCATAGTTTAGCTCGTGATTTGTTTAGATCTTTACCCAAGAAATTTCCAATGGGTTTTCTCACCAGCCTAGCCGTGAATAGAATTTTTTGGCTCTGAAAATGACTAATCATTGATTTTCGAGAGCAAGTTTCCCAGGGTTGTCTATGATGACATAGATTTTTCTAAGTGTGTGGGTTGGCAATGGTGGAGCTAGCTACATTGAGGCATGGAAGTAGAATGGTAAGTGATTGCTCATGTAAGGGTTAATGCATCATGGCATTGTTATACAATAGCACAAGAAGAAGTAAATGCAATATTCAATGTTACAGTGTGGGAAAGTATATATTTTTTGGTTGCATTGTCAAATGAGCCACTGTGTTGTTGGTTTAATAGCAAAGTATTAGAAAAATCATCCCATGTGTCTCTGTTGATAGGAGGTTGCAGGGTTTTAACATTGTTGTGCTTTGAAATGTGCAAGAAAATATATTGATTAAGTTGCATTGTTGAAAGAGCCATTGTGGTGTTGGTTTCATAGCACACTATTGTAAAAATCATTTCCTTTGGCTTGGTTTCCATTTCATACATGACTACATTTTTTTCCTTTCTAGTTATTGGTTGTTATATGTGGCCATGTTTCACAAACACATTTGTGCATATACATCTTAGCCATGCAATGCAAATATAAGCACTTGCACGACAAAATCTATATCGATATATATGTTTGTGAAGTTAGATGCACCTTTTTAGTTATTATAGAGTCTTCTATAGTGTGCATAATCAAGCTTTGTGGATGGGTCTCAAGTTCAAACAAATGATAAAAAAAATAATTTCATGAAACATATTGATATAATATTTGAGCTACATTCTTTGGTAATAAATATTGAAGACAAGTAGAGAAATTGTATAAGAGGTCTTAGAATGATTAATCTACTATTCATGTATTATAGTCTCAACTTATTGTTCCTTGTTATATGTTTGTATCTTTGGAATTATACCCATTTTGGAGACTTCAAATAGATTGTGGCTCTATATGGATGAAGAAATTATAGTTAAATCTTCTTTCTTTCACTAAAAGATATGGTCAAGGTTAGTAATTTTTTTTCCCTTCATTTATTGTTTATAGTTATCTTTGTGCATCTTTGGCATTATACCCATTAACATAGGAGCAATTACATATTAACATAGGAGTAATTGCATATATATATATATATATATATATATATATATATATATATATATGTATGTATGTATGTATGTATATATATGTCTGTATGTATGTATGTATGTAGATATATATGTATATACATATATATACATACATATAATATACCACATATATGTATATATATGTATATATATATATATATATATATATGTATATATGTATATACATATATATATATATACATATATATACATATATATATATACATATATATATATATATACATATATATATATATATATATATATATATATATATATATATATATATATATATATGCAAAGGTTAGTATGAAAGCATAAATATATTGAAGATAAAATGATTTTAGTGGTTGTTAAGTGTTATTGTAATAGCTCTTTTACAATTTCTCTATTTTCTATAATATTTAGTGCTAAGCAATGTAGCTAAAATTTTCAATGAAGTCTATGGCATTATACCCATTTTGCATAGGTTATTTCTACCCATTGGCTTTATGAGTTCTATTTAATGTGGGTCTACTACCAAATAACATAGCTTGAATTTTCAATTGACAAAGCCAACTCTTACATCATTGCTTGTTTTGTATCAATATGTTTAATGTGTGTTTTGATCATTTTCATTTATATGATTCTTAAGTGTTTTTCTAATAGTTATTTTACAATTTCTCTATTTTTGTCTATAATATTTAGTGCCAAATAATGTAGCTTGAATTTTTTAATTGACAAGCCAATTGTTACATAGATTTTTATGTTGTATCAATATCCACTTCCCCATAACAAACTGTTCATTATTGTAGTTCACCTCTTCTATTCTCCATGTTCACTATCATAGTTTCCAATTCTATTCTCCATATTTTAAAGTTCTATTTAATGTGGGTTTTATCATCTGTCATTTTCCTATGATTCTTAAGTGTTTTCCTAATATCTCTTATACAATTTCCCTATTTTTCTATAATATTTAGTACCAAATAATGTAGCTCAGATCTTCAATTAGCAAGCCAACTATTATATACATTGCTTGTTTCAATATGTTTCATGATATTATTTTTTTCAGTATCCCATAACAACCTATTCATTATCGTTATCATGAAACATATTGATAGAACACATATAACATGTTCCATCCAAACATAATAACCATGGCAATTAACAGTTTGTTATAAGAAGCTTCAAATAGATGAGGAAAAAAGAATATCATGAAACATATTGGTACAAGACAAGCATTCTATGTAACAGTTGCAAGAGGTATTAGAATAACACTTAAGAATCACACATAAAGGACAAATGAATGGAAACCTTTGGCCTGCTTTCAATTTTTTTGTTTTGTGCATGTTTTTCTACCTCTCTTAAAGTTCTATTTAATGTGGTTTTTCGATCATCTGTCATTTTCCTGTGATGCTTAAGTGCTTTTCTAACAGCTCTTTAATAATTTCTCAAATGACAAATAATCTAAAATATATTTTAAATAGAACTTTAACATATCAAGAATAGAAGGTGTAAACTATAGCTATGAACAATTTGTTATACAGAGCTTATGTTGCGCTAAATGTGTATAGCACCAAAGATGAAAAGAGATAACAAGGAACAATAACTAGAGGCCAAAAAACATACATAGGGCAAAAAAAATAGAAACCAGTCGAAACGTATAGGTTAGTGTTATGTTTGATGAAGAATACAAGAGCTAAACTACGAAAATGAATAGCTTGCTATAAGGAGCTTCAAACAAATGAGAAAAAGAGAATATCATGAAACATATTGATACAAGAAAATCAATCTATGTAACAAGTTTCATTTACCTATTGGGTATTTGTTTGAAATTTCCATCGGCATTTCCATCAACCTAGCCATGAATATAATTTCTTGATGCCTATAGATAATTTTTCCCATATATCAAAAAGCTAATTGTAGGAACATGGAAAAATGTAATGTGTATAGAAGAGTATGTTTATTGTAATCAAGTGCATGTAAGAATTCATGAATGCATGTATATATATAGCAACAAATATATTGAGGCTATCTAGCAATGCAAGAAGAAAAGGGTTGAATATATAACTCAGTAAAATATAAATTTATAAAACAAACCTTGTTTATGCTTACAACTATGGTCATCTTTCAGGTATCAATTGTCCCACAGATGGGTTTTATATCTCCTTGTCCATCTATGATTGCATTGAGCCCAACATGATATTACTACAGAGCAACATTTTATTTGAATATATCAAAATATATGTCTCTTGTTAGATGTGTATGGAGCGGCAAAAGGACATTGCAAAACAACTCATAGAAACAACAAGAGGCCAACCACTGTAGATTGTGGAGCACAACAGTTGTAAAACCCTCTATTCTGGTATCTAACAGAGGTGGATGGAAGGATTTTTCAATAATCTAGTATCAAAGAAACACCATGGTGCCTCATTTTACAATGAAACCAACACAATATACATCCTCATATTACAACAGTGAATATTGCATTTACTCCCTCTTGTGCCATTGAACAACAATTCCAGGATGCATCAACCCTCACATGAACGAATACTTACCATTCTGTTTCTGTTGATCGAGGAAACCAACTCGACCATCACCAACCCACATAGTCAACAAACTCCACCATTGTTGTAAATAGCTCTGGGAAACCCATCACAAATTGCATGGAGTCTTATCATAAATTGGACAAAAAATGCAATGTAGGCAAGACTATATATTCATGAATGCAATATACAGGAAGAGTGAAACAGTGAAATGCTCAAAAGAGGATTTTGTAGAACAACATTTTTCAACTATTTGAATCAAATAAAACTAATTGAAAAGCTAGTGAGAACACATAAGAATATGTGCAAGAAAAACATGAAGGAAAAATGACAAAAATTAGAGTATATAGGCATATAAAATGGAAAACAGAACATAGTTGTAGAATTTTAAACTTATTAGTCAAATGCAACACAATTTTTTTGAAAAAAATTCTAGAGTATGTGTATATATAGTTTAATATACTCGAATGTTCAAACATGTTACTGGCTTATAGAAATTTTGGCCTCTACTTATTTTTGGTTGGTATCTCTATGCATCTTTGACACTTAATGTTTTTTGTATGTGCATATATATTTGTAATCAAATATTTTGGCACCTGTATGTATTTCTTGCACTTATAGGGTTTTTCACCTAAAAGGGGAAAAATGGGCCAAAATGCAATGTTAAAATTCAAAGATTAATGTAATATGGATGAAATATGACTAGATGATATAATATAAATGCAAAGCCTGAATGATTAAATAGATTGATTTTGTATGCAAAACTAAGAAATGCAAAGTGTTTGAAAGCACAGAGAAGTATGCAAAAAGACCTAGAAAGATGAATATAAATGCAAGTAAAACAAAATAAGAAAGTTATAGATATAAATGTGTGCACCTGTAAAAATTTTGAGGATTGGAAATGACTCTAAAATTCTAAAAATGCTAATTTTTAGGGCTGGTGGGACTCATTCACCATTCTGGGTGAATTAGTCCCAGATTTGGAAACTGTTCTGGAGCTCGTTTCAAACAAATGGGTATCCAAAACTACAAAAACCTTTTGTAGGCCTGGTAGTGGGACTCATTCACCACTAATGGTGAATCAGTCCACTTTTGAATTTCTAAAAATCCAAAAGAGGAAACTAAAGCGCTTGGTCTGCACTTTGGTTCCTGATAGGTGTCTTCCTCTGAAAGTGTGATTTCTAGCACTAAAAGTGACTTTTAATGGATATTTTGACCTTTCAAAGAAGAAGATATCTCCAATAATTCTTAAACCTATTCTTCAATGATTTCAAAGTCTTCATGATGCCAAAATTTGCAAACACATAGGAAGAGAAGGAGAAATGTTGAATGTTAGGGCATTGGGGTTTTCCTTGGTCAAACTCCTTTTAGGTAATTAAACCAAAATGAAGAAACAATGTCATGAAACATGAAATGATGAAGTTAGATACTTTTCATGGAGATTGATCTTGAATTTCTATAGTAAAAGATGAAGAATTTGTCCTTCAATGTCTTAGGAAGCTATCTTGATGACTTGAAATGATAAAACCATAGCTTTCTTGAATTGAGGTGTAAGAAAAATGATAAATGAGTTAAAGTTGTTGAGATGATTATGAATTAGGGTTTAGAGGCTTGCATTTATAGTAAATCCACCTAATTTTCTCATTAATTTTATCCCTAAGGGCAACATGGAGAAAAATTAAACATAAAATCTATTTTTCCCCTAAACCCCTGAAAATGGCTCCAATGGGACTCATTCACCATCAAGGGGAAAATGGGTCCCACCTAGATGGGACTAATTTTCCCCTAATTGTGAATGGGTCCCACAGGGTCCATTCTACTAGCTAGAATGTCAAGAAGTAAGGAAATTAGGTTTATATTTGATTTGTCATTATTTGATCAAATTATACCTCAAGATGCACAATATGGGGTCATAGGGCCTATTAATGATGATATAAAGTTCAATTAGATTGGGACACAAAATTCAATGTGAAAGTATGGTTAAATACACTTTACAACACTAAAATGAGGTCCACATAGCCTAGAAAGGCACAACATCCAATGTGAATGTGTAAGACACATTACAATACTAGACTAAAGTTAAGTTTAATTTAGAAGCCTTCTAGATTGACATGATAATGAAATTAAATACATTTTATATTGTTGAATTAAGGGAAAATAGGTTCATTAAGTTTAGAAAAGTCTGAAAGTCTTACAACACTTTACAACACTTTTTAGATGCATTTTATTCTATTTGCAAGGGTCCAAGAGCTAGTGTGGATGTGAAAAACACCTCACAACACTAGATCAAAGCCTCACTAAGTCCAATTATCATCAATTATTCCCAAATCAAGCAAGCAAAAAGTAATACTTTTTCCATGTCCACAATATCAATTTGTAGCAACTACAATTGCATGTTAAAATCGGTTGAAAGAGAATTGTAGGTATCCTGATAAATAATTGACATCATGGAATTTAAAGACACTTAAACAAACATGGATAGTTGTAAGATATAGAAGAGTGTATTTTCTGAATGCCATATACAAAAAGTATGAAGCAGTGAAATCTTGAAAGGAGAAGTGGGCAGATTAATATTTATGGGTGCATATTTGTAAAGTGAATTTAATAGAAATTATATTGCTGAAGTTACAGAAGATGGTAAACATGAAGAAAATTATCTTTAATGTGCAAGGCTAAAGAGGATGGAAAGAATTGAATAAACAAGGTAAATTTAATGTGGTAGTAAAACTTGTAGTATATAGGCACAAAAAATGGGAAACAGAGCATGGGTGCATAATTTAAAACTAATCAGTCAAATGCAACACAATATTATTGAAAATGTTTTTGGAATAGTTGAATATATATTTTAATAAACTAGAATGATCAAAACATGCCATTGACTTGTACAAATTTTTCCCTCTACTTATTATTCCTTGGTATCTCTATCCATCTTTGGCATTATACCCATGTTGCACAGGTTAATACTTGGTATGTTTCTATAAAATTAAACTCAAAATCCTCCAAAAAAGGATAGTATATGGTGTGAAGCCAATGTGAGAATAAATATTTTAGAACCTTTTGTCATAATATGGAACACGAGGTAGGCATGGAAGCATTTGGTGGGGGCTAGAGTTGTTCCAACCGCACCTCTTTGCTATGGTATCAAGTAGTGTATTTTTTGTTGCTTAGTCTAGAATCTCTCTCAAATGAGAATGTTGGATCAATGCAGAGTCTTTCAATTGATTTAACATGAGAGATAGCTATAAAAGCTAGCCCCTTCCTTTCTTTGTTTCTTATGTTATCATTGCTTTGTCTAATGTTAAGCCTTTTTCTTTATGTATTGTGATTTCCCATGCCATGGTGATTGGAATTTTTGTTCGACAACCTCAGGTTATAGCTAGGATGGGGATGTCTCTTGGATTTTGTGGGTCCCATGTTGGGCCAATGTAATTTTGGAAGTGGACAACAACATATTCAAGTGGATTTGGTGGTTTACAATGTGCCTTGTACACAACAGTTGTAACAAGACCAAGGGATCCATTGACTAAACTAGCTTGAATCCACAAATTTGTTGTTAGCATCACCTGTTCACCAACACAAAGTAGCAGTTCAAGGAAAATCTCGTCATCATCTCCATAATTAGATGTCTTTTGTTGTGCTACTTGAGCAGTGCTAATGGCTATGGGAAGGTTGAATTGTTTGGTCATTTTTTTATTGTGGAATGCGACTAAGTTATTTGTGGAAAAAAAATGTGTTGCAACATCAAATTGTTCTCTTTCCATGGGTGAGAGAATTTTATTTGTTTGTTTCATAAGCTCTTACCAGTCATCATGGAGAGCCTCACCATTTCTTATATGGAGAAGGATTTCCTAAAACTTTTCTTGGGCAGGACTATCTCCTTATTGGCAGAAAATAGTGTCCAATGTTACTGAGACTGTGAAAGTATGCCATAAGGCTATAACTAATAATCATGAACCATAAATAGGAGTATCCATGACTGGTGGAAATTAGAAAATATCACCAACAAGGATGATACACCACTAAATGGTTGCCTTTCGCTATCAAGGAATGCTTGGCGCAACTGACTATCTATTTTGAGTAGCAACTTTGGGCCTTGAAAATTCATTTCACCTATTAAAATGTATTGAATATATTTAAATTATTCTTGGAATATTGTCAATGGTTTGCCTTGCAAAGGATTCATATCCTTTATGGGAATGCAGAGGGTTGTGTCAATTGTGGAGGTGCATATGTTGTAGGCGGCAACACCTATAGGGCCCAATGTGAGTAGCGGGCTCTTGCATCTAGTAGTAGAGGAATTTATTTGATATCTTATACAATTTATCAAAAATGATTTATGAGTGTCATTTTTTCCTTGAATGATCATGTGGAGAGGGCCTTTGGGGGAAGGTTGCATGTGATGGGATTGGATGATTTGAAGAGCTAGTTGTTGTTTTGATGAAAGCTAATGGGATGATGTATTTACAGGAAAGGATTGTATCATAGCTTGCTCATGTTGTGCCTTGGAAGATGGGATGAATTAAAAAAGAAATATTATGAGGTTGTTCAGGTACATGGTTTGTATTCCATGAATGGTTCATATCAAAGTATTTCCTATCCAATAGTTGAAGTTGATTTATACTAAAGTTAGTAGTAGCACCAAGCTGAGAGAAAACTTCCCATTCATATTCATCCATAGAAGGTTGATGCTTTAAATCATCACTATCACTGCCATGGTGTTCTTCAATCATGGATGAAGCTAGAATTCTATTAACATGCCAAGGATGATAACCAGTTGTTTTAAAAACTTTCCAATTTTCTATTATGTCTTGTCTGGCAAGACCTATATCTGTTTGTATGTTTCAGAAAGGTTTGTATAACATAAGTTCGATCCAACAAAATGTGTCAAATATTTATGTAGCTTCAAGGGGAATAGTCTTGAATAAGGGGTACACAAGAACAATTGTAGGATGGTGTCTCAATTTCCATTTGTCCTTTTTGCATTGGTTTGAATGTGTATATAAGCGGACTGAGTCAATTAGGGATACAACTCCCAACTTTGGAGGCCTTTGCATATAACAATGAATATAATTTGTTGGTAGGCCTTCATCAGCATCATTTTTATTTATACAATACCACGCACCTTTTTTCCAACATTCAAGTGAACATATTGTCAACTTGAAGTGACAAGGGGCAATTTTTGTAACATATGGCACATCTCCTGTGTAGAGATGTCACACTCCACAAGAATGTTCATCATGAATTTTTGATATGCAAGTAGTATTCTTTCATCAACCATATTTGTATTTGCAAGTCTTTTGAACGTATCAAGGTAATCTTCTGATTTCTTCTTAGATTTAGTTGCATATTTAGATATATAATTTAATACAATTTTCCTAGTAATAACTGGCGAGAAATCAACATTTGCATAGTAGATTGCAAGCATGGTCGGCTATGAATATTTATGTGATCATCATTTCTTTCTGGCTTGTAGGATTTGTTAGACTCAACATCAGATGTCAATGTAGAGGTAAGTTGTTGTTGCCAAGGTGCTTTATACCGACATTGTAATTTCTCTCCTTTTTTCCTTAAAGAAGTATATTTAGACCATTTTGTGTGCCTTTGGATTGCATTTAGCAACTCTTCATAATCTATGATTGGATCTCTAGAAATAATCTGGCTCATGGAAAGTAAGCACAAATTCTCTTCAGAACACTGATACATTCTGAGCAATCTTTGTGCATGGAAACATGGGTTCCAAGCTGAAACATTTCTATCAAAAAATTTCCTTTCCATGGTAACATCATGGTGATTGGACCAAACAAGAGTGTCCATGTTAAGGGATTCTAGAAGCCATAAAAATCCATGGACATGTGCAGAGCCATGATGTTTCCATTCATATCTATACCAATAATATTTTGTGTGCCAAAGCTTTTCAATCACCTCTTCATGGAAAATTGAGAATCTATGATGCAAATATAAAAATGTTATATGTGGATTTTGAATAACACTATCTATTAGGGTCTTTGTTGAGGTCTCCATCACCAAATGAGCCGTAGAAGAGAAATATTTTTGTAGATTAGGAAATTTTGTGTTTGCATAGCTCAGAGTGAAAAAAAGGGTAGGTATCCCAAGTTTTTCAATCATTGCAAATAGTTGGGCCTGACAATAGTTCCAAAAAGAGAAAGTCGCATGCAACGATGCACCAAAATGCATCAACTACTCTACTATTTAGTCATCAGGAGCAACTTGAATTCATTCACACAATGCGGACAAAGAATTCAGTATTTTGTCTTCCAAATCCACTTTAAACAAGACATAAATAGTTTATTGATTGCGATGTCTCATTGTCAAGTCATAGAGGAAATACCTAAACTTGACATGTTTGCCAAATTTATGGTCAAAATATCTCATCAAGTGGAGGAAAATTCATGAAATTGAATTTGAATATTCCTTGGTTGGAGGGGAAGTGTTGCTCTAGTGGGGAGCAATGTTGGAAAAGCCATTGTAAATAAACCTTTAGTGTTGTATTCATTAATAGGAGAAGAGCTAATTTTAGGCCACCACAAGATATTTTTCTCTTTATTTTCAATTTGTAATACCTATTTAATTGCTTGGAGATCTCGTGTAGTGTTTGGTAAGAAAGGGATAAATGATGAAAATGATGAAAAGGTCAAAGAGC
>VDFB02071554.1:272922-376945 GCA_007258455.2 Sequoia sempervirens | reverse complement strand
ATACACAACATCTGAGCCATTATTTTTCCATAGTTGCATCATATCTCAAACTAGGCTAGCAAGAAAAATCAACATATCTTAGAAAGAAAATGATCCATTCGTAACTATTATAATATATTAGTTTGCATTCCTAATACAATCTTCATTTATAATTGGGAAATGCCCAGTATATATGACAAGATTCATGAATAATTAAACACGTTGTATTTCCTATTTTATCTATGAATATAGAAAGGTGTCACCCTACTAGCTTTCATCACCACATATCCTTTTTCTTCTGGCCAATTCTTGAAGATGTAGTAAATTTAGTTATTTAGCCAAGAGTCTTGTGTGGATATGGTCTAGAGTATCTTTTTATTATGGTAGTTTATATGTCATTTCTCCTTCTCCATCAAGATTACACATAGATCAATGAACTATTATAGTACCAATTATTTGTGTGTTTCTTTGTTTAGACAAGTTTTTTGAACAAAAATATCATGAACCTATATTTAAAGACTAATCATGAAAATATCTTTTATTTAATTTAACCTAATCAATGGATAAATTTAATTCATAAAATTTGGAAGAATTTGTAGAAAATTTAGTTCATGAATACAAAGTTAATTGAAAAAAACTTCTAATATTTTTATGAATTAAAATATTTATTTCCTTAGGTAAGATAACTTGAAAAATACAAACTTATCAAAGATATGGGAATTGGAAATAACATAGCAAGAGAAGCAACAACAACACTTGATTTTAGGAACACTTGATGAATGAACGATAATGATGAAGTCATGTATGGATTGTTGTTGATAGTTCCTCCATAGCAAGTCTTTGGTAGACGTCTTGAAGCTTCTTCTATTTTTGAGCCCTCAAATATGTTCTAAAAACTATTTAAGATCTCTCCATAATATATGCTTCCTAATTGGGATCTTTTATTAAACTATAACACTAGTAGATTCCCATATATTCTATCCATTCCATAAATTTTATCCCGAATTGTATCCAAGATTAAATTGAAGTCAATATTATCTAGAAGTTTCATTCTATCAATAAGAGAAGTTAGGCCTACTTAATTCCTAATACAATTTCTTCAATTATAATGTACATAGTATCCAAAATACATATATGCTAAGTTTTATGAATAATTAAGCACATTGAATTTCTTAGTAGAGCTTTATGCAAATACGAATCTCTTTTCATTCTATAGCTTTGGTCACCACATCTCCTTTGTCTTTTTCCCAATCCTTAAATATGTAGTAAATCGAGTTAAAACCTAGAGCCTTGTATGGATGTGGTAGAGTATCTTTATGTTTTGGTAGTCTAGATTCCATTTCTCCTTCTCCATGTATTGTACATTAAGCTTAATGAACTACTCTCTATTATTTTTTTTTTCATTTCTTCCTTTATACAATATTTTTCAAATAAAAGAATTCATACTTATGTATATAGACTAAAATTTATAAGGATATGATTATGAGATTAAATCTACAAGAAGGATAAGAATATGCAAGTTCTCACATCACAAGTGATAACTTAAGGCTAGCTCAATAATTTCTTAATTTCCATATCGATACCAAATTAGATGGATTGGATTTGATAGGAATGCCTAATAGCCTAATAGTTCAATGTATCATTTGATAGTTAGATTATGTTCACATGAATATATGAATAAATTATGTTCATAATTAATCAACGAGATATGATTTAGAGATTAAATCTACATTGAGAAGGATAAGAATATACATGTTCTCACATCACAAGTGATAACTTGACGCTAGCTCCATATTTTCTCTTTCCATATGGTCCATACCAAATTGGATGGATTAGATTTAATAGGAATGCCTAATAACCTAATAGTTCAAGGTATCATTTGATAGTTAGAATAGGATCTTCAATTTGTGCCAAGGATCAATTTTATTGAATAAGCCTTCACCTATTGACCAAAATTTATAAATAATTTCCAATTCTTAAAATTCAATCCTAATTTATTCTTGTAATTTCACCCCTCCACTACTACAATTATATTACCCCAACTTAACCCTTGATTTTTCATGACTTTTTCTTAGGTTCACTTAGCTATCCTAAGATTTTACCCTTCAATCAATTTATCTTGATTTTTTACTGTTTAGTCAACTATCCTACTTGCACTCCTTGTAGGACCTCAATGTAGTACCTGGTAAATTAACATACAATAGAAAAAAATTGAAGATCCTATTCTTAAAGGAATTTGTCACAAAATATTCACATGAATACAAGGACTACACTTTTAGAATTGAATTTCCAATTTACATGAATATATTTAAATATTATGTTCACAATTAATTATCAAGATATAATATAGACCTATACCTGAACTATAGGCCTTCATTTGGTCTCATATTCTCAAATTAATTAACTTGTCAATGCCTTTGATATTCTTTACTTTAGTATGAAACTTTTCCCCTTCCTCAATATTTATCAGGTTTAGAATTTTGGCCACCCCTTTTTATCTAAGTGTTTGGTAGGTTTGGTTGTTTTTCTTGTTTAAAATCAAGGCAATATTAGTCTAAAATAGACCTAGGTAGACTAGCTAGAATAATCTCTTTAAAACCCCTCATAAATTTCATCCAATTGTGTTTTTCCTTAAAAAATTACAAACATGATACATTTGCTAATTCATACATTCATTTAAATGTTCAATCATCATGTTCTAGAGATAACTCATTTATTATTTTAGGTTAATTTATGTTGATGTATATTATTTTTTTTTAATTTTATTCTAAATTAACATTAGCTAAATTAATATTAGCTAATTCATTTATTATTTTATGATAGCACTTGATCTTAGATATGAACCATGTGGGAAATGGCTCCATACAATTTTAATACATGACACCATAGACATCTCACAAATGATAATTATTGTGCCACATACATACAATGAAACCATATGGATTTGACATATTCAATACAACCAAGTGCATTGCACACATGTCAACATAGACGTAGGTCTCACCTAGATCAACCTATTAACCAAGTTCATCAAGTGTGCATATTTTTCTCATATTTTCTCAAAAAGTGAGTAAAAGTGATGCGAACCCTAATTCAATTAATCAGTTAAGTTAGTATCACTCCTAAAGGTCTTCTTCCTTGCAAGGACAATAGTCCATCAAATATTCCCTCACTAGACTAGATTTTTCTAGGAGAGTAGGAATATTTTGGCATATTTATCATTAGCACATGATGGGTACATCACATGTGTGTTGTTATAAGTCTACTCCAATATATATTAATAAAGGCTAAAACACTTAATTTCTCAATTGCCACAAAATTTTGATCCCTAGATGCACTTATGAAGATATACTATTTTGTAAAGTTGGGATGTGGTTCTAACAAGTACTTATGGATGTCTTTTATAAGAGGGTTGAAGTATTGGTTTCAAATATTCATGATAGATTTTATGCAAAGGATCCTATACTCAAGGCCACTCCATGCCCACCCTCAAAGAAACTCCAAACATGTGGTATATTATCATGTCAATGATATCTACATAGTGCATAAAATGGCCTTGATTATTTGAATTGTGATGCACACCCATCAAACTATACAAAAAAAAAATCAATCTTCACACCTCTTCTTACCAGATCTTCAAAAATCTCAAAGCAATGTTGGACAAAAAGTTTACCATGCTCTTTATCATCACTAATATAAAAGTGATATTCTTTCTTGATGACTCATTTTTCATATGTACTGTCGACACCATCCAAATCCAATTATGCATGTTGATAACAAACATGCACCATAATAGTGACCTACTCTAAATAGTAATATTGTGTTTGAATCTCGTTTTGATGGGTAAAAGTAATTTTCTACAAAGTCAACTACTGATAAAACTATTCCAACTGGGAAAGTATCTCTTAACAATTGATATTGTTTTTCTTTACACTTAGCATAAAATGCATGATGTATGTACGGTTGTATCAATTTATGAAAATTTTCCATAAAATCTCCAATAGGTACCTTCTCTTCTACATAATATAACCTTGTTGATTCTTTCCCATTTTTTTTTCAAAAATTATGTACTTATAACTCTTGCATTTTTCATCTTCTACATGTTAGTATCTTCATTTATCAAAGTAATTTCATCCATATTTCCACATGTTTCACAAATTACTTTTACATGCATTTCATTGGACCATCTACATCATCATCAAATTTATCACATAAGATGGATGCTATGAATTGACTTACCCATTTACGAGGTGTATTTTGAGAACCATCACTTTCTTCTCTAATCTTTTGAAATACCCGATAGTAAAGATCAAATTCAATATGATAATGAAGACAAAAAGTTTCAAAAACCTTTTTTTTCCTTCACATAATGTGGCCTTAACTTTTGAAACATTATTTTTCCAATCTTTATATTATAAGGATTTGCATCACAAAACATCATATACATCTCATGTTGTGTTATGTCTAATCAATGTTTTGTATGAGTCAAAAATTCTCTCTAGGTCTAATCTTTTGTTTTAGAACATCTCTTTTATTTGATGAGGGACGAGTATGATCATGCCAAAAACTTGAGATCAAGTTCCTAACCACCATCTTCAATCTTTTTAGAATGAGGAACCCTACACATCAATTCCCAATTTCCTTCTATAGTAGTATCATCCCCCTTTTCACATATCTTGTTAGTGTCTTTCTACTTAAGCCAATTTAACTTGAAAGTGAAGAGATTTGACACTTTCTTGACATTTTTGGACTTACAATAGATGTCAACATCACTCTTAAAATGCTCTTATTTGTTGATCAAGATTGTTTCCCAATGGAACCCAAACCTTTTTTAACATTTTCAATAATATCTAAGTTTTTTAGGCCTTGTATTTTCCTCTTTCTTGAGAAAACTATACCCATCAACTATAATAGCTCTTTTAGGTAATCATGAAGAAGCAATGTTGATAACAATTGGGATTGAACATGTGTATCATGAATTTTGAAATAAGTCTCAATTATTTCCTTTGAAGTTCTTACGGATGCCCCCTTATTAGTAGCAGTAGCTTGTTCAACATAAAATTTTAATTTCTCTATATCCATTTCAAGTAAATGATCTATATTTTTGTAAGAAATTTTTCTCTTCACCTCTTTAATTAGATTTATAGTATGAATATCAATAGAAGGAAATGATCATGACCCCTATCCAACATCAAATTGTGTAATATGGGCCTCCTCTCTAACATCAATTGTTTGTGCTTGGGTCTCCTCCCTATCATAAACCACGCATGCTTCAGCCTCATCTTCTCTAGTAACTAAATTAGGCTTAGGGACCTCTACTCTAGTTTCATATGTTGAGTTGCTACATATAACATGTATAAAAGAGAAGAATTTAGAATATATACAACTTAGATAATTAAACTATGGATCTAAAGCATCAAGATGATTATGAACTTTCAAAATGATAAAGTGTTAATAATTAGGAACTTAAAGTTAATAATTGAGAAAAAAATATATGGTCCTATAATAGTGTAAAGAAAAAAGTGCACATCCTAACACATTTTCCTCTTGTTTTACATTGCTTGTGACACACAATTATGTTCTTAAAGTGACCCTTCTACAATTAACTAATTTAAACATGGGTTTCTATTCTTAGGGTGTCCTAGAATTAACTAATGTGTACAAGTTCATTAATATTCTTAAAGGGTTCTTAAAAGGTATTGATCATTTCAAAGGGTCCATATTGAAGGGAGTCACCCCTGGGTCATTTAGATATCACATTAAACATCATCACTTTACATAACAAAATATCTCTTAGAATTGAAGGTAGGATGACAAATTCATACATTTGTCTCTAAAATAATAGAAATTAAGTCATCCTAAAAACTACCTAGTATTTTTTATTTAAATATGTTTATCAATTAGAGGCTAAATTAGAATTAAGATTACAAAGTAAGAATTCCTAACCTAACATAAAATAACTAAATTGAAAGATTTGGTACTAAAGACACGATCTAGAAATAAAATTAGGAAATGAGAAGCAAAAATAGGAAAAACATAGTTCTTATGCACCTATAAATTGGAAAGTGATGAACGAAATTAAGAGACTATCTAGTGTTTTATTTATTAAATTTAGTGTTAAGAGGAATAAAATTAAGAAACTTCTTATTTAGTGTTAAGATATGAACAAAATTAAGAAACTACTTAACTTGTTTAATTTATTTAAATATGTTTATCAATTATAGATTAAATTAGAATTTAGATTACTGATGTAAGCATTCCTAACCTAATCTAAAATAAATAACTTAAAAGAGTTGGGGTTAAAGACATAATCTAGAAATAAAATTAGGAAATGAGAAGAAAAATAGGGAAAACATAACTTGTGCACCTAAAGATTGGAAAGTGATGACATGAAAATATTTAGATATATTAAAAAGAGGTCCTTGGAAAGTTTTAAGGTTGTCTTATGAATATTAGTAATGACATGAAATTATTTAGATATACTAGTTAAGTGTTATGGAGTCTAAAAAGACTTGTTACTTGATCTTGCACACAATAGAGATAAAGAAAAAGAAAAAGAAATGGTTATTGTACAAAAATTTAATACTACCTAAAAGTGAATAGAAAATAGAGAAGATGAAACATCTACACTTATAGAAAAATAGAGTTGGAAATTGATTTGAGTTGAGAAATGTTGAGGGAAGTTTCCATCACTATGGCATTTTTTGAATAATAGTTGTATCAATTTTGGTTTAATGTGCGTGTTTAGGTCTTTGTTTGAGTTGTAGGCCTCTTCATCTCCACGTGCTTTGTGTCCAACACACCAGCATAAAGGTCTGAGTAAAGAGGTATTAACCAAGGCTCTAGGAAAATTCATCGACGGAAAATTCACCACCACCAATTCATCGTGGCGGAAAATTCACCAAAGGCGAATTCACCGTCAAATAAAATTCACCGCGGCAGTGAATTGTTGGCAGCGAATTTTACTTGGTGATGAATTTTCCTTCAGTGAATTTATTACTGAGTGAATTTTCCGTCGATCAATTACTGAGTGAATTTTCCGTCGATCAATTACTAGCCATTAAACAGATTCCTGCACATCAATCTACCCATATAAAAGGGTCATTTGCAAATGGCAAGGAGAGGCAACCATGCAAACTTAGAGTCATAGTCATGAACTGTTGCAGGTTGTAGAAATGTCTGTGTGGTCGATTCCTTCTACTCCATTATTGGTGTAACCGACATATCATATTCATTCTCCTGTGTGGCATAAACAATTATTCTTTGGAGTGTATATTTCTTTGGAAATTATTTGTTGTATGTGTATATGGCTCGACTTTGCATTTCCTAGCCATCTCATGCGTACTCTATCAAGCTTTTGTATAGCGCAGGAGGCTGGGAGAACGAAATATTTTTGAAGCTGTGCCCATTGCCGTGGACTATCCAGCAACCCTGCGAGATCCGAGGATAATAGAGCCAATGAAAGAAGCATAGAATTCAATAAATACATAAATCACAACACAATCAAAAATTGGATTGAGAAAAGGCTAAGGATAGAACTAATAAGACCTAAAACATGTTGTGGGAGCATATACTAAAATGAGTGTAATTAGTAGAGTAGAAATTGTGGGGCATGTACAATTTTGACTAAAGTAAAAATGTAATGGTTGGTTGTGTAAGTGTGATACAATAAAAAAAAATTGTTTGGCATGATGATGTGGAAAGAACTACCAAAACAAAGGTAACTTCAAATTGAAGGAAGACAATAAATGAAATAATTTCAGTATAAGATTTTGAAAAGTTGGTAAACTATTAAAAGAAAAAATTGACTAGTAATTAGGGGTCCTATTTGAGCCCTTACCCATGAAAAAACATATTAAACATTTAAATTCAAAGAACTAGAAATATTAGCAAAAAAGAGTATGAGCAACCTAAATAAAAAATTTAAAATCCATAAGACACAAAACAACTATTTATAAACCACCCTAACATAGAATGAAAGATAGCCCATTGAGAACTCAAAAATCACCACCACTAGAAGATCATGCACATAGATAGAGAAAATTACAAACATAAGCAATTCACCTACTATAATTGGAGGTGCTCAATTTTTTTGTTGAGTCTAGAGCACCATTTTATCCAATTGTCTCCTCTTGCCATTCTTGGCTTTAATGCTTGAAACCATCTCAATCTTAGGCTTGAAAAAATTCCTCTTGGAACATGTTACACCATCTTTAGAAAGCCCAAACATGATGAAGAGGACTTTGACCTCTAAACAACAATTCCTCAAAATGACACATATCCCATCTATATATAACACTAAATGTTAACAATACAACGAAAGTTCTTCTTTCTAATTGTAAATAGCCTAAATTTATTTATGTAATGTGGCAATTTCTGTTTTTTTTTACTACAAGTAGGTCCTTCGTCTATGTCCACAAACCTTTCCTCAAAACTCTTGCAAAGAATAACATTAGACTCTCTAACTAACATTTTTTTTTTAAATTCACTCCTTAACTTTTGCAGTAGGAGACTTTGCATTCATATATCTAAAATAGCTCCTCGATAAGAATTCTATGAGGAAAATTTCAGATACATCTTGAAAAATACACCATCACGTAAAAAAGAGAAACCAGCTTAATTTATAACACAACACAAGAAGAAAAGAGGCAAGGCAAGCTTACTATGCTCTAACCCAAAACCACCACTATCCATAGCAATTATAGATGAAGATAAATAAATGTTTAATCTATAGGAAATTCCTACATAATGCCACATAAGAAATACAAGACAATTGATCATGCCCAAAAACACATTTATTAATCTTTGATCATTTAAGAGAAGCAAAACTAAGAATAAATAATTTTATGCATAGATAAAAGAATTTGCTTGAACAATTAGAAAAGAGGTCTTCCCATTACTCTCCCTATAAATGTACAATATAAAATTATAATGTAAATAAAGTATAATTATCTAGAAAGTTGGTATAAGGTAAGGAGGGAAAAGTAGTAGGAATGATGAGCAAGAAGAATTTAAACCTATATTTTCCCAAACAAGTAATGGGGCAAGGGCAAAGTGGTTGGCACTTGCACATGGTAGGAAAAAGTGTTAGCACGATGTTAGTGGATGTTTTTGTAGGACATAAATTGCATGATAGGATGAAAGAGAGGCTGGGATGTGCTCGTACCTCCCCTCCTTTTGCCCAAATATTCCCCAAGATTTTCAACGTGGGAATAAAAATTTTAGTGCTTATCAGTTGTATGCACAAAATATAATATAATTCAATCTTTATCCTTTATACATTCTTTTGTACTTAGATAACTACAACCAGCAAATTGTGTGCCCACTAGGGTGATCCTTTTTTTTAGTGAGAACGTTTTATAAAATATTTTTATTAAATTTTAATTAGTAAAAGTATTTAAAGATGTTATTAAATATTTTATATATTTATATTTTAAAGTTAATATATATTATTTAATTTTATAATTATAAATATGTATAATTATATTTAAATGAAATATATGTATTATTAAATGGTATTTAATGTAATTACATTTAGGTATTTTTTTTATTTTTCATATGAAATTAAAGTATTTATAAATTTCATTTGTTAAACATTTTTAATTGTATGTTAGAGAATACAATTTAAGTTTATTTAATTAAGTTGGGTTTTAAAGTGTTTTAGTTCAAAAAATTGAAAGTATTCTTGTAAAAGTCACTTGGGTATATCTTGTGATCATACCAATTGTTCTATATAATCATAATTATTTGAGGTAGCTAACCCTTCTAACAAAAATGGCGCTAACCTCTTTAACCCAAAACAAATAACTAATCTATCTTCTCAACAAGAGGCAAATAAAAGAGAAAAAAGTCTATGTTGGCATTTTGATAGCATATGGTCTAGGGGCCATTAATGTAGTAATAATGAGAAGAGACTAATGATTATTAAGAATGAGGTTTAAGAAGAGGAAGTACCTATAGAAAAACCAAATATGGAACTAAAGAGTTAAAATTTAGAGGAAGAAGACAATGCTACTATCTCCTTACCTGCATTGAATGGAACAAGAACTCCACAAACACTTAAATAATGAGGTTGAAGAAAAGGAAGAAGTGCCTATAGAAGAACCAAATATGGAACTAAAGAGTGAAAAATTAGAGGAAGAAGACAGTGCTACTATCTCCTTACATGCACTGAATGGAACAAGAGCACCGCAAACACTTAAATTTTTTGGTTATATAGAAAAGAGAAAGGTAATAGTGTTGATTGATATAGGTAGTACACATAAATTTATTGATAGAATAGTAGGTCATTAGCTTAAATTTTTTTTATATACAGTCTCTAACTTCCAAGTCATCATAGATGATGGAAAAAATCTCTCTTGTGGTGGTAAGTGTTATCATATAAAAATTTAAATGAGAAATTACCATCTAGATAAAAAAAAAATGTTTGTTATTCCAATAGGAGGCAAAAATGTAGTTTTATGAGTACAATGGCTTAAACAATTGGGAACAATGTCCTTGAATTTTTAAGTTATGACTTTCAAATCTAATGAAAAAAAATTATAAACTTATATGAGTAAAATCACCACAAACTCAAATTATTAGGTCCCATAGGATGTAAAAACTACTTAATAAAGATTCCTATGGTCTAGTGGCACAACTAAATTTCATAGAAGCACAAGATGTGAAAACTCAACATCCACAAGAACTTTAAGAGATCATTCAAAAACATCAACATTTTTTTATATAACCTAAGGGTCTACCTCCAATTAGAGACCATGATCATGCCATTGAATTAATACATGGAATAATTCCTCCTAACATTAGAACTTATCATTTTCCTTATGAGCAAAATCTACATAAATTGAAAAATAGTCAAGGAAATGTTGGATTTGGGAATTATTCATCCTAGTAAAAGTCCATATTCATCTCTAGTGGTTGTGGTTAAAATGAAGGATGAGTTGTGGAGATTTTATCTTGATTATAGGGAACTCAATAAGCTCACTCTCAAGGATATGTTTCATATTCCTATTATTGATGAATTAAATTATATTAACTAAATGGTATAATTTTCTTTACTAAGTTATATTTATGTTTTAGTTCTCATCAAATTCATATAAGGAAGAGGATATACATAAAACTAGCTTTATAACACATGAGGGATATTATGAATTTTTAGTAATGTCATTTGGTTTAACTAATGCCCCATAAAATTTGCAAAGCCTCATGAACTAAGTACTTCACCCATTTCTTCGTGAATTTGTGGTGGATTTATTTGATGATATCCTTATCTATAGTAAATTATGGGAAGAACATTTGCAACATGTAGAGAAGATATTACAATTAATGGAAGATAATCATCTCTATTCCAAGCAATCCAAATGTGTCTTTGGGGTAAAATAAATAAAATACTTGGGATATGTGGTATCACATGAATTTGTTAAGTTAGACCCTAAGAAAATTGTTGCAATAAAAGAATGACCAAAACCTAAAAATATCAAAGGATTGAGAGTATTTTTTGGGTCTAATAGGATATTATAAAATATTTATTAATATTTATGCTTGTATAGAAACACCCTTAGACAATATTATTGGAGAAGGGCTCATTTTCATGGTTAGAGCTAGCCACTTAGGCCTTCTAACAACTAAATGAAGCTCTCACTTCAACCCCAGTACTAGCTACCCCAAACTTCTCCAAAACATTTTTGATAGAATGTGATGCTTTTGTACATGGATTGGGTTAGTACTAATGCAATAAGGGTGTCCATTAAAATTTGAGAGTTGACAAATTAAGTGAGAAAACTTCCAAAGGCCCACATATGAGAAGGAAAAATTAGCCATTATTCATGCAATTAAAAAAAGTATCAATATTTAATGGGAAAGAATTTCAAAGTCAAGATTGATAATGAGAGTCTAAAATATTTTTGGAGCAACGACTATCCTCATTAGAACAAAAAAAGTGGGTTACCAAGATGTTAGGATATGGTTTTGAAATAATTTATAAAAAGGGTAAACAAAATATTGTAGTTGATGCCCTTTCTCGACAAGAAGTAGAGGAAGCAAATATTTGTGTCATTTCTATAATATGTAACCAAAATAGTTAGAAGTTGCATGAAAAGAGTGGCAACATGATCCTCAAATACATAATATCATTCTAACACTTTAACATGACCCATCTTCCTTTGATAATTATGTTTGGAAAGAAGAAGAATTATGGTACAAAGATAGATTATTTTTATGTAAAAATTCCCATTCAAAAGAAGACATATTATCTCAAATGCATGACTCACAAATAGGAGGACATTCAGGGTTTTAAAGACCTATCATTGTATAAAGAAAATTTTATTTCGGGAAGGTCTAAAAGGAGATGCCAAGAAATTTTTGGTTGAATGTTTGATATGCCAAAGAAATAAAGGTGAAACAATAAAGACTCTTAGCCTCTTACAACCAATAGGAATTCCAACACAACGTTGGGAGGAAATATCAATGGAACTCATTACAAGTCTACCAAAATCCAATAATCTTGATGTAATTTTGGTTTTTGTGTCCAGATAGACTCACCAAATATGCACATTTTTGTGGACTCTCCCGTCCTTTTCATACCAACGCCATGACCAAAATATTGATGAAAAATGTACAAAAATTTCATGTAATTCCCAAAATCATAGTGAGTGATCATGACCCCATATTCACTAGCATTTTTTAGACAAAATTATTTACAACACAAGGTACAAAACTAGCACATAGTTCCTCTTATCATTTACAATTACATGGCCAAATAGAAATTATGAATAAATGTTTAGAAGGATATTTATGTTGTTTTACCTTTGATAAACAAACACAATGGTCCAAATGGCTACCATTAGCAAAGTGGTGGTACAACACATCATTTAACAAATCTACTAAAATGAATCCTTTTGAGGCTCTTTATGGCTACCCTCCACCATCTACTACTTATTTACAATCTCATTCTAAATATCATGCAATACATGACCATATTCAACACCAAAAAAATACTAGGGTAAAAGTACAAACCTATGTCACACTTTATAAAGAAATCGGCAAACACAAACAAAAAATTTCAACTTCGACTACATAAAAGTGGTCTTTATGTTTTGAATTTCAAAATGATGTCAACTAATGAAATGAAAAACTATTGATGAAGTTTATTCATGTAGTTTTTAAAAATAAAATAAAATTTAAAAATTAATATTTTTTTATAAATTTAAGAGGATATTTTGAATTTCTAAAAAATTTACAAAAAAGTGACATTGAGTTGACGTCAAGAAAAAAATAGAAAAAAAAAATATTTTCCCCTAATTTTTTTTTCCAAATATATAACTTCAATATCTAGTGCATGGAAAAAAGTTTTAAAAAATTATATGTACATTTTCCTCATAATAACGTTTTAAAGTCAAATGTACTATAATTTTATAATTTTCATTTGATGTCAACTATTGTCTATTTTTTTTTACCATTTTCAAAAAACAAATTATACCCTTTTGAAGAGGATTCTCTCCTCTAGTGCACTATATATATTTTACAAATTTTTTTAATGTCTTAGATTTTTTTAATTTCTAATCAACCTCATTTTTTATTTTAACAACCTTCTTGCATTATTTAAAATAAAAACATATTAAAAAAAATAAAAATATCAAAAAAATTATATATTTGAATTCTTGAATCCGAGCTCTAAAAAAGGGTATTTTTAGTTTTTTTGAAAAAAATCATTCTAATTGAATAAATATCATGTTCAACTAGAAAAAAAATTTAAAAAAATTTAAAAGATGAGGTGGTTGCCAACAAGGATGTCACATAGATAGTTTTGGGTGAAAGGGTTTCAATCAAAACCCTTTCGCTTGAAACCCTTTCAATCAAAATCTTTCATATAAATTGAGTCACATTTTAAAGCAACAAAGGGAAAAATTCAAATTTTTTAATTAAATGCACGAAAGGGTTTCACCCAAAAATTTGTGTGTCATGTATATGCCACATACTTTCGGGTGAAACTATTTTGACCGAAACAATTTAGGTTGAAATTGTTCTGCTCATAACTATTTAGTTGGTTGAAAGTGTGACACAAGTTTGTTCTTTTACCCACTACAAATCATTAAGGATAATTTAGTTATGGCTCAAAATAAAATGAAACAACAAGCTTATCAACATTGTAGTGAGAGGCATTTTGAAGAGGGATATTTGGTATTTCTTCGATTGCAACCTTATAAACAAAGTTTTCTTAATAAACATAAGAACATGAAGCTTGCACCTAAATTCTATGGTCCCTATAAGGTTCTCCATCGAATAGGAAGTGTAACTTATAAGTTAGAACTTCCACCCTCTTCCAAAATTCATCCTATCTTTCATGTCTCTTGTTTAAAGAAAGTAATAGGTAACAATATATTCCAGTCCAGTTATACTTGCTAGAGTTAGATGAAGAAGGAAATTTTAAATTTTAGAACATGAGAAAATTATTGAGAAAAGAGTGAAACAATTATGAAATTGAGCTATCTCTGAGTTCCTAATCAAGTGGAAGAATATGTCAATTGAACATTCCACATGGGAAGATGAAAAATTCATACTAAAGCATCCAAAATTACAAAGAATTGAGGATAATTCTTTTTTGAAGGGAAGGGGCATGTTAGGTCCCTTTAATAGTCTATCTAATATTATGACCATAATATCATATATTCCTAATAATATAATATTCCTAAGTATAAGAATTCAAGCACTTGTGACATGCTTAACCTTAACATTAGTATTAGTTAATACCTTAATTACTCTTTATTAGGATGAAGGGGTATGTCCCTACATAGGTAAGCCAATAAATAAAGGGGAGATGTTACTCCCAAATCATCATATCATATTTTTTGATTAATGGAGGTAACCCCCTCGAAGTGGTTTGCTATATTTTTGGATTTTTATAAATATTTCCAAGAAATATCATAACATGTTCAACCAAGATCAGGATTGTGGGACTAAGGCCCATCAACTTGATTATTGTTGTTTAGGACTAACTAGCCACTATTTTTTGTCAATGTCACACCTTGTTAGTGGGTATAGGGGTATAAGGGTTTGCAAAATCTATACCCTACCAAATAATTTTAATTTTTTTATGAAATTATAGGAATTTTGTATTTAAATTTTTTTACAAGGAAGTGCATATTAGTCAGCATGGTCATACAACCACATACTAGAGTGATTTTTCCATCATACCCTAGTGGATAAAATCTTCAATGTTTAGATGAATCCTTATTGTCTCAAGCCTCTTGGATCTAATGATGAGATTCATTTTGGTCTAGGAGTTCATTTATACTTACTCCTCAAAAATGGTTTAAACAACCCTAAGAAATCCCTTTTCTAACAACAAATAAAACCTTAGTTCTACAAAAAAAAATTACAAATCCAAAAGCCCCACCCTTACATTCCTATGACTTCATTTTTTTTCCAAATCTACTCAAACAAGGGCTAAATAATACTAGGATATTTTCACCTCCCTCGACCACAACTAGGCTTTGATATGACTATTTCAGAAATTACCATGTTGATCAAACCATTCCCACATAATCCTTAAAGAGAAAACCATGCATACAAGTATGCATAATAACCTTAATCCAAATATCAAAGAGATACCACAAGATTATGCTATATGTACTCTAGGAAAACCCTCATGAGGGAAAATTACAACCTCAAAAAGAATCCACACACAATGTATTATTTAGAAATAAAACTATTACAATGCATTCATAAATCCTCCATGAATCCTTTTAAAAATTCAAGCTCCTCCAATGCATCCTCCATGTGTTCAAACAAGTGGGTAACTATGCAACTACATATCCCAAGCTATGTTTCACATATGCACTTTACAAGATAGCTCGATACAATTGATAGCCAACCACAACAACTAATGATGTGCTTCCTTTCATATAAGTAAGCTTGCACAAAACTACCAAGTGGTATTACATAAACCATGTACCTCTAAACCATCAACTTATAATACTATATCCCTCTCATTTACTTTTTGGTACTAACATTTTTCACTATTAAATATATTTTAATTGTGCAAACCACATTTAGTATTTATCTCAATGTTATTTACAACATACAAAGTGGTCCCTCGAATGTCTACACATGCGATTCATGCATCCCTAGATTCTCTAGGTGCACCACAAATAAATATTAATTTTGCATGGTAAACATTATACAAGGTGTACAGTACACCTTTCCAAACCATAGGAATTATTGATAAAGAGAAATAATGTTTAACCCATAGGGAAATCCTACATAATGTTACATTAGAATTATATGGCAATCAATCATGGCTAAAACTACTTTTATTGATCGTTGATAATTTAGGAAAATCAAAATTAGGAGCACATTTTTTTTATATAGGCAAGAAGATCCCCTTGAAATAGATGAGAGGTCTTTCAATTCATGCAATCGACCATTTATTCTAATTAAAAAAGATAATTGATCAATTTTGATGTTTGACAAAAAATCAACTACACTATTACCCTCATAATACCGAGAAGTGTAACGACAATGACAACAAAAAGTGAAATATAATGACATGAATATATTAAAAAAACAAAACATAACCGACATATATTTAAAAAACTAAATTATAAAATAACTCTTCAGTAATTAAATATAGACCATCCAATAAAAATAAGACAAATAATATAAATAAACTAAAATATTTATTAAATAACTCTAAAATAAAATAATTATTAAAATAAAAAATAAATAAAAATAAGTCCTAAGTCATTCTAAAATAAGATAAATTAACTCAAATGATTTTTAAATATATGTATTAAAAATATCCAATGTGAAGAAAAATAATATCTTCACATAAAATTATAAATATGATTATTATAAAGTTGGTATTGATGTAGAGAGACAAGAAACAGGAATGATGAAGAAGAAGAATTTAGATGATTTTTCCCCAAACAAGTTATAGACATGGGACCCGCCTTTGCCATTTCCAAGCGGATTTCAATTACATGCTCCTACGTGTTAGGAATGATTTATTGGACATTGAATATTCCCCCAAAGATTTTATCAATTGTAGTGCTTATGAGTTGTACGCAAACTCCAATGCATTTAATACATTCTTTTCAAAAAATTAATCCTCGTACGCACTAAGATGACAGACCATGAGATTCTTTTTCTAATGAGTAAATTGTTTGACCACTTAGGATGCTTCTTTTTTGTTGGGAAGATAATTACATTGAATATTAAGACTATATATTAGAAGGTTCATAGTGTTTAGTTTGTATTTACTATTCAATATAGTAAAAGTAACTAAAATAATGATTGGATATTGCAGTAGTAATATTAAAATTAAGTATATGCTGCAATAGGAGTTTTTGAGAAATGGTGAAATCTTAGAAAAATAGTGGAAATTTTAGAAAAAAAATTGTAAGGAGGAAGATTATTGATCTATGTCAAAGATTATTTTTCTGAGTGTGGTTTCTCCCACCAAGAAACTTGAATATTTTCTAACAACTCCCTTGTGGCAGTGTAACAAACTCAAGATACAACGTATGTTTTCCTCCCTTAGATATTTCCAGAGATTTAAAAGTTGAGAATAAAAAAAAAATAGTGGTGAGTGTGTTGATAGGGAATGATGAGTTACAATTGCAGATGAGGTTGAAAACAAAAGCCATAATAGAAAATAAATCTCTTTCTTTGGAACCCAATAAAGAGGCAATGGTAATGGAGGACGCTCATGGCACAGAAGGAGGGTTGAATAATCAAATAGTTACAAATGAGGAAACCCATGTTCCAAATGAAGGAAAAGAAGGAGAAATTTGAGAGCATACAAAAGAAGATCAAGGTAAAACCCTAGAATTCCACCTCCCTGATGAATTTTTTGAATGCATTGTTGAAAATCAAAACAAAACTATTATTTTGTTTTCTTAAGAGGAATCCCTATTGAACTTGATTTATACTTGAATGGGCTAAACTAAATTGGGAGAACAAGGGTTGGGAGAGTGAAACAATTAGGGGGTTAGGTAAAGGATATGTCTCATATATTGTTAAGTTTGTTGAATATGTGCAAGTAGATTTACAATGACATATGAATTATATGTGGATAAGTCTACTATCTTCAAGCTTGGACCTTTGAATTTCCCCTTGAAGGGCCTTTTCGTTCACACTATCCTATGTGGTTGGAATTTCCTTTTCTAAATCTATCTTTTAGACCATTTATTAAACACAGTGTAGCTCAACTCAGTAAATTTATTTGGTGCAAATAAAATTTAGACAAATTCTCTAATTTAAGAGCTCATTTGAGGGTTTGTGTGGATAATAATAATATTGCAGCTCTAAGAATAGAAGAATATAGTTCAAAAAAGAAATATTTTTTTACAAAGAACAACATAATGAAAGATAGCTCAAAAGAGACAACAAGAAACAAGGTGAAAGTTCAACATAGAAACTATTGAACAAAAGGAGGCTTATCCCTAAAACCAACAAAAATAAGATGTGTGTGGCTATGAAGTACACTTCAAAAGAAAACAAAATCCTATTGTGAAGCAACAACACATTCCTTCTCAACTGTGAGATGGAGTTGTATATAAAAGAAAGAATGCAATTGAAAAAGGTATGTATCCTATGCCTTGTGGTTTAACAATGCATTGTATTCCTTGATAAAATGATGTAATAGTCCCACAAGATACCCCATCACCTATTTATATCCCTATTGATATGGAAAAAGTGTTAATTTGAAAATTAGAATCTTAGATCCATTCAATTAACTATGTAGAATCCATAAGAATAGGGATAGGGCTTTGTCTTAATTTTCTATTATCAATGAGAAAGATCAACATGTTATAAACCCTAGGTTAATTACTATCCATAAATAAAATGAAGAAACAATTGAGATTTACCTATATAAATCTCAATCCAATATTCATTCTAGTGTTGATGCCTTTTATACCACTTTGATCATTAAAAATTGTTTGGTACATAATTATATGTTGGAATCTAGCACTTAAAGTAATTTAATGCTTTAATGCCTTTAACAACCATATATTCAACCTAGGTATGAAAGAATACAAATCTTATGAAAAGTTTTTTTCATGGACTTAGGGAATTCAAAGTGCTAGGCATGGTTAATAATGTATAGGTCCAATTAGCTACATACCATTAAAAATCATTTTTCATGGATATAATTGTGGTAGATTACCTAACTAAGTCGGGTATGTTGTTGCTAATTTCTACAAGAGCATCCCTAGTTGTAAAGCAATCTTGTATTAACCAAAAAAAAATCTTGCATTTCAGTTTGTAGTTATCTCAACAATTTCTTCGATATTTTACTCTTGTATCATTTCTTAGTTCGCGGAGCAGGATATTGGTTCTACATGAGGTCATCTTCATATTCAGATTTTAGGTTTTTTACATTCATTTACAAAAATTTATCTCTCAAAATTTCACTATCAATTCTCAAGCAGAGCATTCAGGGCCTATCTAGCTCAGGTTAGTTGTGCAAACCTTTTCTGGAACGTGTTGAGCTTATCAAAACATCATTCAAGTATTTTAGGTGATTATATGTGATTGCACCACTAATGAAGTGAGTTGCTTCTATAGGTGGAAATATACAAATGGACCTAATGATTCTAAATTACATGACGAGGTTGTCAAATTATATAGAGAAAATAACATGAAAATTATTGTTAAATATAAATTCAAAGTACCTGATAATGTGCAATATGTAAACATAGAAGACAATAACTTCATTGGGCATTGTGATAAATAAAATAATGAGGTTTCATGTCTCCCCTACATTTGTAGATCTATCAAAGGTGCGAGTGATTTTTGGACCATGTATTTTGATGGTGCATATTCTAGGGAAGGGTATGCTTTCAATTTGATGTTGTAATGTACAAATGATATTTTAGAATATGAGGCATCAATTCTTGGCTTAAACATTACACATAAACAAGGTGTAAAATACATAAAAGTCCCTGGAGACTCAAAGCTTGTCAAATTACACATAATATTTTTTTTTTGTAGTAAAGTATTATACCTTAAAAAGGTGTAGGAATGTAGCTTGCGATACCATTGAACTATTTAATGTATTATATATTGAGTGGGGTGACAGGCTAAGAATGAAACAATAGATTCTCTTGCTATTTAGGCATACAAATTTGATTTTCTTTTTTTTTCTTCTTAGTATCAACTTAGCATAGAGGTCTTAACAAGATCCATCATACCCAAAAATGTATGTAACTAGTGGATATTCGGTGATAACTAGTAGATCTATAGATTTCCAAATTACGTAGAGAAATTTGACAACTAAGAGATAGAATGAAACTCTATGGTATAAATTGAAGATAGAAAGGAAAAGCTACTAGGAAATAAAATATTTCAACTAAACAACAACAAAATTCCTAGAGGATTAGTTGAATTGGAGAAAATATTTGGCAATATGGATTGTTACAAAAGTAGATGTCAAAAAAATTGATGATAACAATGTAAAAGGTATAAAATTAGGTATATATGTTGTAACGTAGGAAAAGGGGATTCCTAAAGTTTAACATGAAATCCTATGGTTAATGCCCTCCCTTTCCAAAATTACATTAGAAGGGGAGATCAACAAGATGAATAGATTGACTATCAACCAAAAAGGTGAGCCAATCAAACCTAGATCTCCCTTTTTTAGAGGTTTGGAAATGGATTGGGAATGATTTGAAATGATTAACCTAATTAAACTATATGACCAAATAAGATAGATGTAATATTCGGAAATACATAGACGAAAACAGTAAAGTGCAAGCAGATCTGAGAAGTACTAGAGATTGTGCATCTATCATAAAAAGTTGAATCATGCATGCAGAGGAGGACACATACGCCTAGGGGCATATGGGTCCCTAATAGGGGGTTTTGAAAATAATTTGTGGGTCCTCTAGTGCTAGATATAAGCTTTTGATTCCCAGTTGCAAAGTTGTCAGAATGTCCTCAAGTGAATTTGTAGTTGAGCTTCCATGGCTTAACAACTTTTAGGGCTTTAAATGCAACAATTGACAATTTTCCTTCAAACCTTCTTCAATCCTCTTCAAACCCAAGATATACACATTCACAAAGAGAAGAGATGTTGGTCCATTTAGGGGATTTCCTCAGTCAAGCCCCATGTAATTTTTTCCACTTCTACAATGGCAATGCCAATGATAGGAATGATAATTGAAAAGAAGGAATGATAAAACCACAAAATGTTACAACTCACCACCCTTCAATGGCTTCCTTGAAGGATTGAAGTCATGCAAATCACCTCAAGGATTTTGATCTTACATGTTTGAATTCTTGAATGCTTTGGAGACCTACAACAAGGGTTAGCCTTCATAAAACATGAACATGAACACATAAACCTTGATATGATGTTGGATCTTGAATTGCTGCTATAATGCTTTGAAATGTTTCTCTTGACTTGCTCTTGAAAATAGTATTTTCTCATGAATATACTTAGTGCTAGATAGTGTTTGTTAGAAATTAAATGATAAAATAACTAGGTATTTATATGCAATTGTGTTGATTTCCCAAAAATTAGATTCCAAAAGCTGACACTTGAAATTTGAATTTTGAATATTAAAATGCCACCAACAACATATTAAAAATTGGTCCCCAACAAGATAGGGGGACCCATACGCCCATGGGTGTATGGGTGGTGGCCCTATCTACCAAGACATTTAGTGTCAAGATCAAATCATTAATTATTTGCATTTATTTAATGCTTGCAATCCTTTGAAAAGTGGTAAAAATAGGATTTGAAATGGATAATTGTAGGAAATTAGGAGTTAATTAGGTCCAATAATTTAGAGGGAGAAAACATAGTGTGAAACTATTAAGTGTGACAATTTTCAACACTACATTTAGCTCCCACTTTATTGAGAGTATGAACTTATGTTCAGACTCATACTAAAGTAGATAAATATATGTCAAGAGGGGTTTGAATGTACAAAAGTTGAAGAGATAGGATGAAAAAGGATCTAGGGTGAGAGCTCAAGCCCCCAACATCCAAGATCCCATGGAAAAACAACATAGGAACAAAGGAACGAATACATCTATGATATGCAACAAGATAACATACATGTCGAAAAACATGAAGCATACAAAACGAAAACATACATCATAACATATGGATGATGATGAAACAAAAATAATACATGATGTAAACACAAAACACAAGGTTAGTACTAAAATATTTGATTTGGTAAGGCAAACAAACCCTAGTCTTAAATTGTCTCAAATACCATATGTCATCCATCAAATAAATGTTAGCTCCCATGAGGACCAAAGTCTTACACATCACTCATGGAACGTGGATCCACTGATAAGAAAGATGTGTTCTGCTAGGTGGTCATGTTAAAAAAGGTGCTCAAGTTCATGACCCAACAAGCTCCACTATGTTGAATCCATGGACTATATTGTAAAAACTCACCTCAGGGGGTGCAACAAAACTCACCTTAGGGGGTGTATAAAACTCACCTCAAGGGGTGTGTAAAAATCACCTCAGGTGGTGCAATAAAACTCACCTTAGGGGGTGCATAAAATTCACCTCGGGGGGTGCAACAAAACTCACCTCAAGGGGTGCATAAATGAAAATAGGATAAGGTTAAAACTCAAGGGGTGTTGTATCAACACCACCAAAAGAGGTGAATAACAAAAGGTTTTTCTCAATATGCGAAAAATTCATACCTTAGGGTATAACACTCATGACATCACCACCAAGAAAGGACAAGCCATGGAAAAAGAAATCCATTCCTTAGGGAATACTAGCCATAAAATTACCACAAAGGGGGATGTCATATGCCAAGAAAGGTCATACTCTTTAGGTATATCAAACCTAATATCACCACCAAAGAGACATTCACATAGATCAAGAAGGCCACACTTTGATTGACAAGGTCATACTTCCTAGGAGATGTATGCTATCATCACTAAGAAGGGATTATTCTTATGCAAACAATGAGCAGGGGACTATATGCCCCCCCTTAAAATGTTATTGTACTTGCTACACTAACATTTTATGGAGAAAAAGAGGGATCCCTTGGTAGAAGGAATGCACCTAAGACAAGGCTACCTAACCCTTTCCCCCCCAAGTGTAGGGACAAAGGTGAGCCAAATATACTACTCCTTGCAAAATGAAAGATGATTGTATAAAGCCTAGTTTATACCCTCATGAATGGTAGTGAGCATGTTATGACACTACAACTAGTACCACATTGCAAGGAGCAAAGAACAGTGAATGTTAACGGATTATATGTTCAACTCGATCCCCATAAGGGTCAAATTCTCTTAATTTCTTCTTTAAAGCACGATATTCATTAGTAAGATGCCCAAGTGTTCTATAATACAAACAATTTAAGACATGTTTGTACTCTTTCCTTTCTTATCTTCTTATTCACAGATAGGTGGTATTGTAATTTGTCCTGGTTTGAGACTTGCGTGTCTAAGGCTCTTTCAGTCTTAGTTATAGGATGCAAGAAAGGTAATTTCTTAAGTTTATACCTCTTGGTTGATGGAGCAACAATTTTTTGTAAAGGTGGAGGATCTTGGTAACCTATTCCTTTAGTATCTTCAAATGGTGTTTGTTCCAAGAGAGAGTGGACTTCATGTTCATTCTTAATGTCACATCCTTGTTCCATCAAAATCTAAAAGCCTTTCCCATAAGTCTATTCTAAGTTGATGGGTGTGTTTATTACTATATGCTCATATGATGGAGGGCTGGTTGATGTGATTTCCTTTTGATTGTTATTGATAGGTGATTACATGTGTATTGGTTGAGGTATGCTTTCTAACTTACTTTCAAGATGTAAGAGGGTGAACATTTCAATTGGTGGTATGGTAGGATGATGTTAGTATGGGGTAGTAAGGAATTGCATTGAAGGATAAAAGGTTGCATTATTCTCAAGGTTGCGTAAGGAATTTTGTATGAATTCATGCATTCTCTCTTCATCTTGACCTAGGACCTTAAAAAGACTTGAAATAGGAGATGAAGTATCATGATTTTCATTATCAAAATTAGGTTCATCATCAAACACATAACTTGAAATATCAACCAAATATTTCAAGGACATCCAAATTTTACCAAAACACATATCCATAATGAAATTTTGCAATGAGGTTCAAATTGTTAATCAACAAGTGAAGAAAAAATAGACAAAAACTACGAGCAGAGGCTCCTAAGAGTATTGTACCATAGAAAGTTGACCTATACCTAGATAATAGGACGGATTCACCCAAGGGTGTCTGATTCTTCAACAGGGGTTCTAAAAATTCAAAGTTTGAGTAGTTTTTACACTGTTTAATGATTCTTATTCTACTTGCAAATAGTTGTAACAGTAAGTAGTTTCTTATAATTTTCTTTAACTTATGCCAATTTGATATTGAATGCAAGTATGCAAGAATGTTGAAGATGTTTAAACAAGTTATGAATGCAAGTTTTAGATATGAAACTCAATAATTGACTAATTCTAAAATACAAATGCCTAGAAATGATAATTTTGATACAATTTTGAAACACAAACAATGCACTTTCTTTCACCTTTATGAACAATACTCAATATTCCTAAAAAATGTAATTACTGATTTTGAAACATAGATTTGCAAGTACCAATAGACTGAGTAGATAGAGACAAACAATTGTAAAAAAAATGTTGATACACCTTCACAAGGTCAAGGTCACACAGGGGCATCTAAGTCCTTGGTAGCGGGTTCAAAAATTAAAAACTGAATGTTTAAGTTGCTTGATAAGGTTTATTTTTTCATTTTCAAACAAGTTTGGTAGTTATTATGTTTCTAGAATTTCTTAATGTAGGTGAAATGCAAGTGTATGATAATGTTTGAAAAAAAACAAACTTTGAAATCAATTTTAAATACAAATATGATCTAAATGATTGGAACAAACCCTAATGAAAGTTATGATGCAAGCTATGATGCAATATTTTTGGATTTTTATGACTTTTTTATGGTGCAAATATGAAACCCCAAATAAAGGATGCAAGACCATGCAATGCAAAGCCTAGATCTAGGATTATTGAATGCAATTTTTCAAAAGGTTGATGATGTTAAAATGTTGGGTTCACCTTTAATGTAATGTAGGAAAAAGGAGATTCCTAAAGTTTAATATGTAAACCTAGGGTTAATAGCTTCCTTTTCCTAAATTACATTAGAAGGGGAGATCAACAAGATGAATAGATTGACTATCAACCACAAAGGTGAGCCAATTAGACCTAGATCTCCCTTTTTTAGAGGTTCAGAAATGGATTGGGAATGATTTGAAATGATTATCCTAATTCAGCTATATGACCAAATAAGATAAATGCAATATTCTAGAAATACACATATAGAAACAGTAAATTGTAGGAAAATCTAAGAAGTATTGGAGATTGTGCACCTATCATAAAAAATTTGGATGATCATGCATGTATAGGAGGACACAAATTCCTAGGGGCATATGGGTTCTTGATAAGGGGTCCTAAAACTGATTTAGGGATCCTCTAGTGTTGGATCTAAGCTTTTGATTCTCGGTTGCAGAGTTGCTGGAATGTCATCAAGTAAATTTGTAGTTGAGTTTCGATGGATTAACAATTTTTAGGGCTTTGAATGCAACAAATGATAATTTTCCTTCAAACCTTCTTCAATCAGGAATCTTTAAACCAAATATCCACACATTCACAAAGAGAAGAGATGTTGGGCCATTTAGGGGCTTGCCTCAATCAAACCCTATGTAAGTGTTTCCACTTATAAAATGGCACTATCAATGATATGAATGATAATTGAAAAGGAATGATGAAACCACAAAATATTGCAACTCGCCAACCTTTAATGGCTTCCTTGAAGGATTGAAGTCATGCACATCACCTCAAGGATTTGGATCTTTCTTGTTTAAATGCTTGAATGCTTTGGAGACCTACAACAAGGTTTGGCCTTCACAAAACATGAACATGAACACACATAGACTTTGATATGATGTTGGATCTTGAATTGTTGTTATAAATGCTTTGAAATGTTGTTCTTGACTTTCTCTTGATAATAGTATTTTCTCATGAATATATTTAGTGCTAGATAGTGTGTGTTAGATTTCAAATGATCAAATAACTAGGTATTTATATGCAATTGTGTTGATTTCCCAAAAATTAGATTTCAAAAATTGATACTTGAAATTTGAAATTTGAATGTTAAAATACCACCAACAACATATTAAAAAGTGGCCCCCAGCAAGATAGGGGGACCCATACACCCATGGGTGTATGGCTCCTAGCTCTATTTTCCAATACATTGAGTGTCATGATCAAAATATTAATTATTTGCATTTATTCAATGTTTGCAATCCTTCAGAAAGTGGTAAAAATAGGCTTTGAAATGCATGATTTTAGGAAAATAGGGACTTAATTAGGTCCAGTAATTTAGGGGGAGCAAACATAGTGTGAAATTGTTAAGGGTGACAATTTTGAAACTACAAATGCTAACCATAAAATGGTTTACATTGGTAAAGAATTAAAAGAAGTAAAGAAAAGGATGTTGGTAACACTTTTGCATAGTCATACAATAAGTTGAAGACATATATAGAATATCTCTTTCAACATACTATCCCACTTCATCCTAATACTAGAAACAAAGGCATATTAATAATATTATAGCCCCAAATATATAAAAGGAATTGGTAAAATTAAACAAAGGGGGTATTATCAAACCAAATAGGCATTCAAAATGGGTGTCAATTTAGTTCCAATTATGAAGAAGTATGGATAAATTAGGTTATGTTTTGAGTTTACAAAATTGAATGTGAAATACTCTAAAGACAACTATCCTCTCCCAAGCATGGACAATCTACTATATAAGATGACCAAATAAAAATTAATACCAATGATGGATGTCTTCTCTAGATACAAATAGGCCATGGTCAAGGATTATAAGCAACACAAGATAGAATTTACAACTCCTTGGGACATTTATGTGTATGCAAAAATGATACTTTTGGGTAAAGAATTATAGATCAAAATTTCAAAGGGCTATGGATGTAGTATTTATTGGTCTGATAGATGATATGATGGTTGTTTTTCAAGATTACTTGACTAATTTTTTTTAGGGATAGGATGAACCATTACATTTATATTTAGAACAAAATTTCAACATGTGCTTAGAGCATTGGATCTCTTTGAATCCCAAAAAGTGTGTTTTTGGAGTTGAATAAGGCAATTTTTTAGGATATATTATGTCCAAGGATGAGAAAAGGATTGATTCAAAAAGAGTCAAGGCAATAGAGCTCATCCTTGGATTTGAGAATGTAAAAGGTGTGTAGCCCTTTTTTGGGAAAATTAGTTTCTTGAGGAAGTTTGTGCCCAACTTCATTGAGAAGACCAAGCCTATCTCCAATATGTTGAAGAAAGGAAAAATATTTACATGGAGTAAAGAACATAGCGAGGTATTTTGTAAATCGAGGAAGCCATCAAAGACACTCTAGTCTTGGTAATTATAGATTATACAAAAAAATTCCAACTATTTTATTTTGCTTCATTCCATACTATAGCTATTGTATTACCAAAAAAGAATGAAGTTTATGAACAACACAGAGAATTATTTATTAAATCATCATAAGGGAAAACATTAAGGTACTATTCAATGAAGGAAAAATGTGGATGTGCATTAGTTAAATCTATTAAAAATTATATACCCTATGTGATAGCTGCAAAAGTCATTTCTTATGTGTCACATATGAGTTTTCAATGATATTTTAACTCAGTAGGAGGGTTTAAGGAAAAGGGTGTAGGTGGATACATAAAATTCTATAATATTAAATTGAAATGAAAATAAAAAAGTTAGTGAGAGTTCAAGATCTAGAAAATTTGATGGAAAACAATAAACTTGAAGCTATAAAGGTAGGAAAATTTGATGATAACCATGTGCCTATTAGCTATTCATTAGAAAATGATCCTTGGTACAAGGATATCATTTTCTACCTATAGACTACAAACTACCCTATTGGAATGAATAAGCATCAACAAATAACCTTAAAACTACAATCCCAAAGGTATTTCTGGTCTATAACTATTTGATGTGGGGAGGCCTAGGTGGGATATTAATAAAATTCCTAAATCAAGAGGATCCTAGTAAAATTATTTATTAATATCATCTCACATTCACATGGGTTATTTTAATGCTAAAACAATTGAACACAAAATCCTTATGGTTGAATTTTTGTGACCTACCAAAGATTATCGTTTAGATTTGTTGGTTTATGTTTGTGCCAAGTGTCATAATTTTGAAAGTTTCCCTACCTAAAATTATTTTCTACTTCTCCCCACCTCCCTTTTTTTCTCTTTGTATGTCAAACTCTCCTACACCATCATACCCTAGTGGTATGATTCTTTTCCTATCCCTAATCCCTAACATTCGTCATTGCTCAAACCTTTCATCTTCCTCATTCGAGCTTCATTCCTCTTCTATTCCCTAGTGGTGTAAGATACCTATCATGTACTCGCTAGAATGGCCTAAATAGCCAAGTTGTTAATAGAAAGGACATTTGATGATAGGAAAATGCAATTAAAATGAACAAAATCATATTTTTAATATTCCAAGGGATTTTGAGCATGGTTTTTACATGTGATTCAAGTGGTTTGCACCAATAATTTGATGAAAGGTAGTTAGAGTTTCTATATTGTCTTCTTTTAGCAATGTGTTTATCATAATGGAAACTCTTGGCTTATTTTAGCAGCGTTCTTATCATAATATTTTTTTCACTTCAAGTTCCATATTTATTATATAATAGAACCACAAACATGTTTAGTTTATTGTAGTGATCCATATTACATAGGATGGTGATTTCAATCTAGCTAGAAATAGTTTTTCAATAGACCTCTACAATTTTTTTTGGTTGAGTATTGTGTGGATTTGGACATGACTGGTGAATATTTTTAATGGTAGATTTTTATGGTGACATTCCTATAGTGTTTGACACATTTTTTTCATCACTGTAGATTTGGTTCTATGAAAAATTTATTACAGTGGTTGAAGTCACAAAAACCTAACCTCCATGTTGTCTCCATGACCATTATTTTAGTAAATTTTATGGGTGTTTCCATACACTATCACTCCAAACATATAAATCATTAATGTGATAAATTATTCCATTTCAATCTCTTGGTTTGATGGACATAAAAAAATATATTTTGTGTAACTTAGCATTGAAAAACATGATGGCTAAGGCATAATGGATCTCTAAAACTCTAGATTCATACATTTCCTTCATAATTATGACACAAGGTTGACTCCCTAGAATGGCCTAAATAGCCAAGTTGTCAATAGAAAGGACATTTGATGATAGGAAAAGGCAATTAAAATGAACAAAAACATATTTTTAATATTCCAAGGGATTTTGAGCATGGTTTTTACTTGCAATTCAAGTAGTTTTCACCAATAATTTGATGAAAGGTAGTTAAAGTTTCTATATTGTCTTCTTTTAGCAATGTGCTTATCATAATGGAAACTCTTGGCTTATTTTAGCAACGTTCTTATCATAATGTTTTTTACACTTCAAGTTCCATATTTATTATATAATAGAACCACAAACATGTTTAATTTATTGCAGTGATCCATATTGTTGGATGTTGTGGTTGTGTTGCTGATATGTGGTTGTCATTTATGCCAACACTATTAGCATTATTGTATTGAAGGTTGTATATGTCAAGGATATTGAGAAAATTGTTAAAGAAAGAGTTCCAGGTTCCTAGTGGAACTGTGAAGTTCATCAAAGTGTCTTGTTTTGTACGTTGAAGATCAATTGTTGTGGACTAAAGGTTTTATTGCTAAGTGTATCTAGTCCATCCACCAAAATTTTCAGAGGTCCACATGAAGATTTGTTCGAGTTATTAAGATCTATGTTCTGACAGTGTTTCTATGGTCTTTGTAAGTGTTCTTGATTAAAGTTGGTGTAATTCTGGTAATTATAGTTGTTGTGGATGTTTCTCTGTTGTTTCTTGGTGCTCGTGGATGTTTCTAGATCATGCTTTATCTTTGTTACACGTCTGCATTGATTGGTGTGCTCATGGTTGAAGATTTTTCTCGGTATGTTTGGGTTTTCATGTTCTTGGATGGCATGATGGTTGTGGTGTGTTGTAGATCCTTGAAGATTTAATTTTGAATGTTTTGTGCACTCAAGGATATTGTTTTGGGTCACATCATGATATTAGCCGATGGTGGTTGATCCACATTGAAAGTTTGTTTGTAAAAAATTGGGCCAACATTGAAAATATGTCTTATATTTTGGCCAGCAAGGTTGTTGATGTAATTCCATGTTGTGGATATATAGGAGAAATTGTTTGAGTGAAGTTAGTATGGGAATAGAAGTGAATGTATTCTAGAGAAAGTGCAGATGTGCGAATAGTGTCCAAATCATTCGATTATAGAGCAGAGTGAGAAGAAGTTTGAGCGAAGTGTGAAGAAGGTTTACTATGCTTAACTGGAACTATAATTAGGATTGTGAAGAAGTTATTTCCTCAGTTCATACCCTGCGGATCTAATCTGTATTGTTGTGTATTGTTGGATAGTGAGCCCTCTTGTATTTGAGCAGTGAGCTCTAGGCAGTGTGCCTGAATGCATGTGCATTCCCATTACTTTTCTTATACTTTTAACAGGGTATAATATTGTGGACTAACATCCACCATGGTTTTTCCCCTACTTTTAATAGGGTATAATATTGTGGACTAACATCCACCATGGTTTTTCCCCTAACAGGGTTTCCAAATAAAAAATATTGGTGTTCTTTGTGCTTCTAATGTGTTGTTCGTTCATGGTTTACTATTCATTCATTAGATTTGAGATTTAGTTAAGTAAAGTTTGAAAAAGCTTAAATATTCTGTGACAACTGATTCACCCCCTCTTAGTTGTCTATCCTTGTTTTTCCAACAATTGGTATCAGAGCAGGTTCCTCTGAAGAAGTTTAAAAGCTTGAGGTGATCCGAGATGACATCATACAAGAAGGAAAGTCCTAGATTCGATGGAACAAACTACTCATTGTGGAAAACTAGGATGGAGTGTCATTTAAGGTGTATTGGTGAACCCTTCTGGAAAATTACAAAGAACATATATGTTATTCCTTAGAATGGTCCTTCCACTACTGATGAGATTAAAGAGGCTTAGAATAATGTCAGGGCTATGGAAGCTTTGTTGAGTGCTCTAACAAATTCATAATTGATAAATGTGATGGGTCTGAAGATAGCTCATGAGATGTGGATGAAGTTGGAAACTTTGTATGAAGGAGATGTACATGTGAAGATGGCTAAGCTACAGAGTTTGAAAGGAAAGTATGAAAATTTGAAGATGGGTGAAGATGAAAATATTTCTTCTTTTATGCAAAGAGTAAATGAAATAGTGATGGGTATTAGATGTGTCGGTGGTACCCTGGAAGAGGAAGAAATTTTGACTAAAGTGCTCAGATCATTACCTCCCTCCTACAAAGTGAAGGATCATGCTATTGAAGAAACCAGATCATTGACGAATGTGACAAGAGATACACTAATTGGTAAACTAGTTGCCTTTGAGTTGAGAAAATTTGGTGAATTTGTTCCCAAGATTGAAACTGCATTTAAGGCTACTATATCCAGAAGAAACAAGCAAAGAGATGATCTGAGAGAGAGTTCTAGAAAGGCATTCAAGTATGAGGAAGAAATGAAACAACTTGAAGATGAAGAAATAGAGGTAGAAGATTTGGAAGCATTGATTGTGAAGAAAGAAGGTAGAGGAGAAGGTAAGTATAAAGTAAAGTTTCCTATCAAATGTTTTTCTTGCAGTAAAATAGGTCATTTTGCATCAAGGTGTCTTGAAAGAGTTCCTAGATCTAAGCCTTACAAATCTAGACTCCAAAAGAAATGTTATTTTTCTAAAGAAGGTGTGACTAATGAAGAGTTTGATAAAGAAAATGGAAATGAAGATGATTGGGTTTTCATTGCTATCAAGGAAAATAGTCTTGTGGCTACTGAATCTGCTAAAGTTGAGAAAGCTCTTGCAACTCAAATTGAAGAAAAGGATGAGTGGGTCATTGACAATAGATGCTCACATCATATGACTAGTGACAATAGAAAATTTGTAAATCTAGAGAAGTATGATGGTGGGATTGTAAGATTTGGAGATAGCAATGCTTGTGTGATTTGTGGCAGAGGATCTATTTGTCTTGGTGGTAAGCATAACACTGATGATGTTCTTTGTTTTGAAGGATTGAAGCACAACCTGTTGAGTGTTGAACAGATGGTGGACAAGGGTTATGATCTTCATTTCAAAGATGGAAGATGTGGGATATATGGAAGTTCTAGAAATATAATTGCTTCAAGTAAACAAACAAAAGGTAATGTTTTTCACCTAAATGCTACCAGTGAAAGTTGTTTAATTACTCAAGTAGATGAAATATGGTTATGGCATAGAAGGTTGTTTCATGTGAATTTTGATAGCATAGTCAAAGTAAGTTCCACTCAAGCAGTAAGAGATTTAACTAAGCTAGTGAAGCCTGCTAACACAATTTGCAAGGAGTGTGAGATGGGAAAACGGACTAGAGTATCTTTTCAGAGCAAACAACATCATTCAAATGGATTACTGGAGCTAGTGCATACTAATCTATGTGGTCCCTCTAGAGTCAGAAGTCTCCATGGTGAAAGGTACTTTATGCTGCTTATTGATGATTATTCTAGAATGATATGGGTTGCTTTCTTAAGAGAATAATGTGAACCATTAGAAAATTTCAAAAGTTTCAAAGCTATAGCAGAAAATGAGAAAGGTCTGAAAATAAAATGTCTAAGGTCAGACAGAGGTGGTGAATTCACCTCTAGGAGTTTAATTCCTTATGTGAAGAGCATGGAATCAGAAGACAGTTATCTGCCCCCTAAACCCCTCAACAGAATGGAGTTGCAGAGAGGAAGAACAAAACAATTTTGGATCCTAATAGAACAATGATGATTGAAGGAAATGTGCCTCACATCTACTAGAGTGCAGTTGTAAGCACTCTTGTATACACTTTGAACCGGGTAAATGTAAATGGTAATTCTGGTAAGACTCCTTTTGAACTATGGTTTGGTTATAATCCTACTGTGAAATACTTCAAGATATTTGGAAGCAAGTGTTACATCAAGAGAGATGACGATATAGGAAAGTTTGATGCAAGAAGCAATGGAGGAATATTTCTAGGTTACTCTACTAGAAGCAAGGCCTACTGGTGCTATAACAAAAGAATGAGAAAAATGGTTGAGAGTGCAAATGTCAAAGTTGATGAGGATTCTGCTAGATCATCCAGATATTGTGGATATGATTCAGATGAAGACAATACAAACAAAGGGAAGAATGTTCAGACACAAAATCAACTTCAAATTGTGTTATATGTTTTGGTAAGACAACTTCAATTTGTTCCAGTAAATCAAGATAGTCAGGAAGCAAAGGCAAGTGCAAGTGCAGAAGAAAGAATAGAAGAATCAAAATTTTTAGAGAATATTAAAACTTCGAGGTATGTTAAGCTAAATCATTCTGAAAATAAAATTATAGGAGACAAGAATAAAGGAGTGCAAACTAGAAGAAAGATTGCAGAAGAGTATTTTCTAATTTCCAAGATTAAGCCTAAAGATGTCAATGAAGCTTGTAATGATGAACACTAGATGGAAGCTATGAAGGAAGAACTAGTGCAAATTGAAAAGAATGATACATGGATACTTGTTCCTAGACCTAAAGATAAGAATGTGATTGGTACTAAATGGGTCTTTCAGAATAAGCTGAATGAACAAGGTGAAGTGGTCCAGAATAAAGAAAGACTGGTATGTAAAGGGTATTCACAAATGGAAGGTATTGATTTTGAAGAAACCTTTTCCCCTATTTCCATAATTGAAGCTATAAGATTATTTTTTTCTTATGGTGCATATAAAAATTATAAAGTCTATCAAATGGATGTGAAGTCAGTTTTTTTGAATGGTGAGTTAGAAGAAGTATATATTGAATAGCCTGATGGATTTCAACTGACTGACAAAGAAGACATGGTTTTCCGATTGAAGAAAGCTCTATATGGACTCAAGCAAGCCCCCAGAGCCTGGTATTCTAGATTGGACAAATACTTATTGAAGCTTGGATTCAATAAAGGTACTGATGACAACAACTTATATTTCAAATTGGATCATGACAAAGAATTAATTATTGAGGTCTTTGTTGATGACATTATTTTTGGAGGAGATGACAATCTATGTATGAGGTTTGCTGATGAAATGAAGAGTGAATTTGAGATGAGTATGATTGGAGAGATGAAGTTATTTTTGGGGTTGCAAGTTACTCAGTTAGACAAGGGGATCTTCATATCTCAATCCAAATTTGTGAGAGAACTGTTGAAGAAGTTTGGCATGGATGATTCAAAACCTGTTGGTACTCCCATGGTAACTAGATGTAAGTTGACATAGAATGATGATTCTCTTAAGGAAAATAAAACAAGATACAGGTCAATAATTGGTGGATTGCTCTATTTAACTCAGACCAGACATTATGAATGTTGTATGTATGGTTGCTAGATTTCAGGCTGATCCAAAAGAGTCTCATCTGACTATTGTTAAGAGAATCTTCAGGTATCTGAAAGGAATAGTTGATTTTGGGCTTTGGTATCCTAAGGATGATGATCTTACTTTCAATGCATATACTAATGCGGATTGGGCAGGAGATGTAGATGACATGAAGAGTACTAGTGGTGGTGCCTTCTTCCTAGGGAAGAAGCTAGTGTCTTGGTTGAGCAAAAAGTAGAATTTCATTTCTCTATCTACTGTTGAGGAAAAGTATATTGTTGTTACAAATAACTATACTCAAGTGATGTGGATGAAAAATATGCTAAAATATATCAGAGTAGTATATGATGAATCTATTGCCATAAACTGTGACAACTCAAGTGAAATTAACATATCAAAGAATCTGGTGCTACACTATAATACAAAGCATATATCAATCAAGTTTCACTTCTTAAGAGAAAAAGTGAGTGAGAAAGAAGTCAGACTGGAGTATGTTCCTACCAAAGAAAAGATTGCAGACATTTTCACTTAGCTATTTCCAAAGGATAATTTTGAGTATCTTAGAGGGATGCTAGGGGTGATTACCCCTCCTAATTTGAACTAAAGATGAATTTACTTACATCAATTTGTGTGCTTCATAGATATTTCCTGATCTGGATTGATGTTTTTGTGGCTGCTACTCAGGGGGAGTAGTCAGATGTGCAGATATGTGGTTAATAGCTTGTATGTGGGAAGATAATGGTTATCTTTTCCACTAATGTCAAAGGGGGAGAAGAGTCATGTGAAAAATTGTTTCTTATCTAGAGTAAAGAGTCATGTGGGGAGAAGATCATGTAGAAGAAGTCAAGGAAGAAGAGTCAGAATCTAAGGAGGAGTAAGTGTTGATTGAGAGTTGGGTTGATGGTGTTTTTCACATCATGTGTTTCCATCAATTCCAAAGGAGGAGATTGTTGGATGTTGTGGTTTTGTTGTTGATATGTGGTTGTCATTGATGTTAACACTATTATCATTATTGTATTGAAGGTTGTATATGTCGAGCATATTGAGAAAATTGTTAAAAAAAGAGTTCTAGGTTCCCAGTGGAACTATGAAGTTCATGAAGGTATCTTGTTTTGTATGTTGAATATCAGTTGTTGTAGACTAAAGCGTTTATTACTGAGTGTATCTAGTCCATCCACCGAAAGTTTCAGAGGTCCACATGAAGATTTGTTTGAGTTATGAAGATCTGTGTTATGATAGTGTTTTTGTAGTCTCTATCAATGTTCTTGATTAAATTTGGTCTAATTCTGGTAATTCTAGTTGTTGCAGATGTTTCTCTATTGTTTCTTGGTGCTCATGGATGTTTCTAGATCGTTCTCTATCTTTTTTGCATGTCTGTATTGATTGGTGTGCTCATGGTTGAAGATTTTTCTCGGTATGTTTGGGTTTTCATGTTCTTGGCCGACATGATGGTTGTGGCGTGTTGCAAATCCTTGAAAATATAATTTTCAATGTTTGGTGTGCTTGAGAATATTGTTTTGGGTTGCATCATGATATTAGTTGATGATGGTTGATCCACATTGAAATTTTATTTGTAAAAAATTGGGCCGACATTGAAAATATGTCTTATATTTTGGCCAACAAGGTTGTTGATGTAATTCCATGTTGTGGATATATAAGAACAATTGTTTGAGAGAAGTTAGTGTAGGCATAAGAGTGAATGTATGCCAGAGAAAGTGCAAATGTGTGAATAGTGTCCAAATCATTCGATTACATAGTAGAGTAAGAAGAAGTTTGAGCGAAGTGTGAAGAAGGTTTACTGTGCTTAACTGGAACTGTAATCAGGCTTGTGAAGAAGATATTTCCTCAATTCATACCCTGCATATCTAATCCTTATTGTTGTGTATTGTTGGGCAGTGAGCCCTCTTGTATTTGAGTAGTGAGCTCTTGGCAGTGTGCTTGAATGCATGTGCATTCCCATTATTTTTCTTATAATTTTAATAGGGTATAATACTGTGGACTAACATCCACCATGGTTTTTCCCCTAATAGGGTTTCCACATAAAATATCTTGGTGTTCTATGTGCTTCTAATGTGTTGTTTGTTCATGGTTTATTGTTCATTCATTAGATCTAAGATTAAGTTAAGTTTGAAAAAAATTAAATATTTTGTGACAACTGATTCACCCCCCCTCCCCCTCGAGTAGTTGTATGTCCTTGTTTTTCCAACACATATTACATAGGGTGATGATTTCAATGTAGCTAGAAATAGTTTTTCAATAGACCTTTGAAATTTTTTTTGGTTGAGTATTGTGTGGATTTGGAAATGACTGATGAATAGTTTTAATGGTATATTTTTATGGTGACATTCCTATAGTGTTTGGTACATTTTTTCTTCATCACTGTAGATTTGGTTCTATGAAAAATTTATTACAATGGTTGAAGTCACCAAAACGTAATCTCCATGTTGTCTCCATGACCATTATTTTAGTAAATTTTATGGGTGTTTCCATACACTATCACTCCAGACATAAATCATTAATGTGCTAAATTATTCCATTTTGATCTCTTGGTTTGATGGACATAAAAATGATATTTTATGTAAAGCATTGAAAAACATGATGGCTAAGGCACAATGGATCTCTTAAACTTTAGATTCATACTTTTCCTTCATAATTATGATACAAGGTTTGAAATATATAGTCATTATCTTGAATGAAATGGGTTGATCATTTCATGTTTTCACAAAAAAGGGTGCAAAACATTTTGGGGTATCCACCATTGCCAGTTGGTCAACCATTAGGGTTTCACTCAAAACTTGCAAAGAGATATTTGTAGCACTAGATTTATATAATAACGTGCTTCCAAAATTATTTTTAAAATATTTGAAAGGTTTTAAATAGAAAAATACAATAGATTACATACTATTTCAAGTTTTTCTTCACTATATTTGATAATGTATATGTAATAGGAATTTGATTAATTATGTAGCATTTTAAAAATCATTGCAAGTTAGTTTTGTATTGGTCATTTATATATTATATGGGAGTGTTTGTAATTTTTATTGAGGATAGTTAAGTAGAAATTATTGCATATTATCTTATTTATTTTGAATTTTCTTACACATTCTAATGGTTGTATTTGAATCTATTATCTTATAAGGCATCAACCTTGAAAACCAAAACATTCCCTATTATTTAAAAATAAAGCAAAATTAGCATCATGCATTTAACTAATTCATATTCATCCATTCATCAAATAAATCAAGTTCATTAAATTCAATCTCTAAAGTCCTCCATTTAAATCAAATAAATTCATCTTTAGTACTAACATCATCCTCTTTGATTAAATAAATCAAATCTTTATTTAATCAAGTCTAAATCACTTTTCTTCTCCTTTTGATTTATTTTAATCCATAAATCTAAGTCAAAAAGTCAAATCATCTAATCCCTCATTAAATTAATCTAATCCCGATTAATTGAATATAAACTCATGTTGCATCCTCTAGCTTTTCCCACATGCACAAATAAATCATTTAATTCATTTATTAAATCTTCATTTTTCCTCAACAAGGCATCTCTAGAGAATATTCCCTCAAATTTGAATTCAAATCCAAGTGGGATGAGTCCTTCCAACAAGGCATTTATGTCACCTTACAAGTCCTTTTGCATTGAGCCAAGTGGCCATTACTCCATTTGACTCTCCCTCCACCTTGTCATTTCAACATTTTCAAATTTCAAATATATGTATTTATTGGCACATTCATCAAAACTTGCACATCCTTGGCCCATTCACATGGTGACAAGTGGCTTCTTCCTATTGGTTGAGTTTTTGTCCCACATTCATCCCTCTTTCCTCTTCTCTCATCAAAATCTTCTATAAATGGAGAGGCTATCCTTCATTCCGTCATCCACAATCTACAACTTCATGCAAAGTTACTCTCTTCACATTGAGAGCTAATTTTGTGCATTATCATTGCATTTTCATCATTGGCTTGTCAAGGGTTGGGAAAGGGTCACTTTTCACAAAAAAGTGACACCAATCCACTATGGAATAGGTGTGCATTGTGCTTCTCTAAGCTTTTTTGGTTTATGTTTTTATTTCATTTTGCTCATGAAGTATGGTGCATTAATTCATATGAGTATTTGTAGGTTTGCATAGCATGAACTAATCCATTACTAATGAGTATGAAGGTTTTAGGCTGTGTGCAGATTTATGGTTCTCACATATGGAGATTTATGGATTAAAATAAATAAAAAGGACAAGAAAAGTGATTTAGACTTGATTAAATAAATATTTGATTTATTTAATCAAAGAGGATGATGTTAGTACTAAAGATGAATTTATTTAATTTAAATGGAGGACTTTAGAGATTGAATTTAATGAACTTGATTTATTTGATGAATGGATGAATATGAATTAGTTAAATGCATGGTGTTAATTTTGTGTGTCTACAGATTACATACTATTTCAAGTTTTTCTTCACTATATTTGATAATGTATATGTAATAGGGATTTGATTAATTATGTAGAATTTTAAATCATTGCAAGTTAGTTTTGTATTGGTCATTTATATATTATATGGGAGCGTTTGTAAGTTTTATTGAGGATCGTTAAGTAGAAATTATTGCATATTATCTTATTTATTTTGAATTTTCTTACACATTCTAATGGTTGTATTTGAATCTATTATCTTATAAGGCATAAACCTTGAAAACCAAAACCTTCCCTACTATTTAAAAATAAATAAAATCATTTACAAGTTATTTTAAAATTAGAAATAAATGATGTGCACTCATGATCCCGTAGTTTAACCAAGAAAATATCAAAGCCTTGCAAGAAATTATTTTATGATTAAGGGTGTCTTTTAATCAACTATATTGGGGTTAATATAGCTAGTCTTACTCAACCTAGTGATAGAATTTGAGGTCAAATGTGAAGCTTGGTTTAGGTGTCATTATTTTTTGTTATATGTTTTGTTTGATTTCAATGCTTAATAAGGTATGCCTCTAGGAATATGCTCCAGAATCTAAGTTGAGCTCAAAGCATTGGATAAATAACCTACTCCAAAGTTAATCTCTAACCATCCTACGTTTATGGAAGATCATTTTTATCTCTTCTTAGTGAAAAACCATAAATTTGAAAATGGAGAAAGCATATACGATTTAGGAGTATTATTTTAAGACCCAACAATGGAAAAACCCATTTTTTTCTTTAAAGTAAAATTCTATGATAAGCTAGGTAGTTAAATTATTGGAGCTACTCATTCATGGACAATATTTGAAATATTATTTTATGTGAGTAATGTTATTTATAATATTTATTTTGTGTTTGTGTCTTTTTTGTTTCTTATTTTTTTGATGTCTTAGTGTTTCTACAAATCGATGACTCATGGATACCATGGTGAAGTGTAAGTTATTCCCATTTGTTCCTTTTGATCCATTTTTGGTTTTCTGAAAGATAGATTATCATTGTGTTGCAAGTATCATATTGGTATTGTCGTTGATTTCAATAGTTGGTCAATGATGTCAACCTCCAGTACAAAAATTGGTACATTGTTGTAGTATCAAAGCTTTGTGTTACTAGTATTGTAGAATTGAATGCTAATGAGATCTAGGATTTGGCAAGGTGAAGGAAAGCTTGAAGAATATAATCCAGAGATCAGAAGATGAAGAGTTGATCCACCATCACAGATGGAAGAAACGGGTGGTGGAAAAAGTTCAGAGCTTGATGAGAAGAGTTTCTAGAAGGCTTTTCTAGACATGAAGGTGATGGTGGAAGAAATTTATGCAAATAAGAAGAAGTGTGAAAAGGGAGGTTCTTCGAAGCACAAGAAGCAAGAAGATAAGAAAGACAAAGAGGAGAAAACTCCAGAAACTCCTTCTCCTCCATCTTCTCCCTCTTCTTCTTCTCCCCCTTCTCCTTCTCCTTCTACTACTATAAATCCATTTAAGAGCAATTATAAGCCTATTATTAAAATGGATGTAAAATTTGAGTTGCCTAAGTACTGTGGGGAGTTAAATGCTGAAAAGTTAGATGATTGGGTCTAGCAAGAAGAAGTGTATTGTAGGATTCAATGCCTAGTAGAAGATGCTTCTAGGATCCAGTTAGCCACTCTTCAATTGGGAGGTACATCTCTCACCTAGTGGGAGAGTAATTTCTCCCCATGGTAATTTCAATATGACTTGGATGGAATTTTTTGTTGCCCTTAAGAAATAGTTTTACCCTTTAGGTTACATGCAACAATTAACCATGAATTGGTAGACCTTTAGGCAAGGTAAGGGGTAGTCTATCCAGGATTACACTCATGAGTTCAGGAAATGGGCTATTGCTTTAAATGTTCCCTTGTATTCTTAGGATACACTACTTAAGTACATAGGTGATTTGCATTCTTACCTAAGGAACACTATTCTAATGTTGAGTCCTAATAATCTAGACGAGGTGTCTATCCAAGCTACTCATTTAGAGTCAAGGTGTAAGAACACTTTTAGTGATAAATTTTTCAAGAATCCATCTAAGTCTAAGGGTAAGTCTAAGGGTACAGACAAAGACAAATACAAGGGAAAAGGGAAGAAGATAGCTACAGTTAAGAAAGAGGGCGAGAATCCCACATGCTCCCATTGCAAGAAAGAGGGTCATGATGATTCGAAGTGTTGGAAGCTACATCCAGAGTTAAGGAAAAAAAGATATGGAGGCAATAAAGGAAAGCAAAATACTACTGCAGTGATTCAACGAGATCTTGGATCTGACTCTAGAGATGAGACAAAGGTTGCTACTACCGGGATCCAAGGTAAAGTGAAAGGTATATCTCTTTCTTCTAATACATTTTTTTCCAATGAAAGTGAAAGTACAAGTAAAGAATCTTCTCCTAAGGTTGATAAGCAAAGAAATGAATTGTTTCACATTCAGTTTATAACAAAGCATACTAAGGTTGATACACTATTTGATACCGGTTCTCAAGTCAACTTAATATCTAAAGAAGTGGTAAAGAAACTCAATCTAGCTAAAACACCTCATCCAAAGCCATATCCACTTGGATGGGTTTACATTATACTCAACTATAGGTAATGAAACAATGTAAATTGAGATTTTCTATCACTACAAACTTTGTTGATGAGGTAGAGGTGGATGTAGTTCCTTTGGATATTTGTGGGCTTGTGTTAGGGATTCCTTATCTGTATGACAGAAAAGAAATATTTTATAGGGGGAGAATAAGTATCATCTTTTTAAAGATGGGATAGAGTACATTGTACGTGCACATAAGGTGAAGACTAATCTTACACTAGTTGATGTTGGTCAAATGAAAAGGTTGGTCAACTCTAGTAAGAACTTTATATTAATGCTTGTAAAATCCAAAGAAGATGATAAATATGAGGCATTCAAGGGGTGTGACCCAAAACATAAGGTTGAAATGGTCAAAATTGTTTCTGCTTATGATGACTTGTTTCAGGAACCAAAGGGGTTGCCACCCAAGAGAGAGATACAGCTTGAAATCCAATTACAGCAAGATGTGCCACTTCCTAACATTGGCATGTACCGTTTATCCATTATACAAAATGAGGAAATCAAAAATTAGGTTCAAGAGTTGGTTGAGAAAGGAGCCATCCATCCTAGTACATCTTGTGGTTCTCCGATTGTGTTGGTTCCAAAGAAAGATGGAACTTGGATAATGTGCATTGACTATCGTGCCCTGAACAAAATAATGGTAAAGAACAGGTATCCTCTTCCTAGAATTGGTGATTTACTTGATCAGTTAAAGCATGCAGTTTATTTAACTAAGCTAGATTTGTGAAGTGGTTATCATCAAATAAGAATTGTAGAAGATGACATTTGGAAAACTGCATTTAAGACAAAACAGGGAATTTTTGAGTGGATGGCCATGCCCTTTGGGCTTTTTAATGCACCAGCTACCTTTATGAGAGTCATGAATGATGTTTTTCATCATTTCATTGATGATTTTGTCAAAGTATATCTAGATGATAATCTTATATTCAGTCAAACTTAGGAAGACCATGTAAGTCATGTAAAGAATTTTTTTGATGTATTGAGAAAAGAATAACTTTATGTAAATATTTCTAAATGTGAATTCGCTAAGACATCCTTAGTGTACTTAGGCTATGTCATAAGAGGTGGAAAAATAAAAGTAGACCCTGCGAAGGTTGAAGCTATTGTAAACTGGCCTAAGCCAAGTACAGTCACAGAAGTCAGAAGTCACAGAAGTCAGAAGTTTCCTAGGTGTAGTTCAGTACTAGAGAAAGATCATTGCAAACTTCTCTTATATTGCATCTCCATTGTACGCATTAACCAGTATGAAGGAAACTTTTCAATGGGGAGGTTCACAACAAAAGGCTTTTGACACTATGAAGGAAAAGTTGAGCACTGTAGTAGTTCTAGCTTTACCATATCTACACCATCCATTTGAGATCAAGACAGATGCAAGTGGGTTTTCCATGGGAGTCATTCTCATGCAAGGAGGCAAACTAGTCTACTACCACTCTAAAAAAATTTCAAGAGCAGTAAGTAACTATCGCACTTATGATAAGGAACTTTATGCTTTAGTTCAGAGTGTTAAAAAATGGAAACATTACATAATGGGGAAATAAATTGTAATCCACACTAATCATCAGCCACTACAGTATTTACACTCACAATCTAAACTGCAACAAAGTAGCACTTTCGATGGATGGGTTTTTCGCAACATTTCCATTTGGTAATTAAGTATAAGAAAGGTACCCATAACAAAGTAGCAGACATGCTTTCTAGGCCTCCTCTTATGAATGCTTTGGTAATCCTTCAGAATAGTTCTATGGTTCATGAAAGTTTTCAGGAACAATATGCTAATGATGAGAACTTTAAGGATATCTATGTAGCTTTGATCTAAGGTAAACATGTAGAAGAGGAAGATTATTATGTGTAGGATAAATTGTTATATCACTTGGGAAAGTTATGTGTTTTGTTAGAGCCTTTTTTTGGTTGTCTTTCAGGTTCTGGTTGTGTGCCCTTGTTTTTCATTGCAAATCCTTGGCTTGTGAGTTTTATCTTTCCTTTTAGCACGTGGGTTAAATGGGCTCCCACAAGGGTTGAGCCCAGCTTGCTAGTTTTCATCTCTCCGGTGGGGCGGCCTATGTTAGGGTTTTTCCTGGCTTTTCTTTTCCCCGTTTTTGGGCTTTTAGTTCAGTTCCCCTTTCTCTTTTGCTTGCCTTGGCTTTTCTTTTGTTTTATCAGAGGCGGAATGGATGCTTGAATGGAACTAGAACTTTTCCAAATTCTAAAGTTCTAATTCATGTTCACACATTTGTCTCGGTTCCGATTCCGCGTGATTAGAGTTTCTTTCCCTTTCTGCCCTGCGTCGGTAGCTGGTCGTTTTCCTCTCCGCGTTCTTCCCTTTGTTTTTTGCTTTGTTTCCTTTGGTGGGTGCGGGATCGAAATGAGAACAGGTTTTGGAACCTTTTCTGGGTTCCAGTTTCGGGTTCTGTTCCGCTCCTGTCTCCCTTCCTTTGTCTTTTGCGGAGGCGGATCCGGGTTGGATTTTTGTCTTGGGTGGTCATTTTGGTTTTCATTTCTTCCCCCGCTCCAGCTTCGACTCTGTCTCTTTCTTGGTTCCAGCTCTGACCTTGTTTGGTTCCTATTCTGCTAGCTTTTTGATTCATTAACCTACCTAGCTGGTACACCTGCAACTTAAGTTCCCCCCGAGCCCCTTTGTCTCATTGTTAACCGGCCCCTTGTTACTGTTTTCACCGGCCCCACGGTGACTTCGTTGTGATGTCTCGCCGAGTACGCCCAGTCTTCCCGATCCAATTTGAAATGTCTAAGTTGCCTATCGGTAAGACATTTCAGATGTCTTGGTGATTGAATTTATCTTTTAGGCCGCAGTCAGCAAGACTTCTATTGTATTTCGGCAACGGAAAGTATTCTCTATCGGCTTATGGTATACAGTCGAGATAGGGTCTTATCGAAATTGAAATGTTATACCGACTCGCTTTAGAATGAGCATTTCGGCAAAGTGTAATGCCATCGGTGTGAAGTCACGGCGAATTTGCAGGGTCACAGCGACCGATGGTGGATGGAAGTGTATCGGCAAGAGTCTGGGTTTTCGGAATAAGTCTCGGTGAAGTGTCTATGTCTCGCTGACATAACATATGGGATTCACTTCGGCCAGACTTGGATCATTCGGTGTAACATCTTAGTGAATTCCTCTTGGTCTCATTGACAGGAGCATATGGATGTCTCTCAGCATGAGTTGTGGCTATTGATATAACATCTTGCTGAATTCGAGAGGTCTCGGCGAGTGACCTTCGGTCTCGCCAATGTAACATAAAAGGGTCTTCGTCGGCATAAGCTTTGAGTTGTCTCAATGACACACAAGTGAATGAAGACTTTCAGAAAGACATGGTGTGCTCTACAGGAGGTCTTCCCGATATCTTAATATTATAGCGATGCACAAAAAGAAAAAGGTTTTAGTCGGTGTGAGATCATTAATGTCTTGGTGATCTATTGTGAGCTGCAAGATGCGGAAAGGTAAAACCCGAGCAACTTAAAGGCCGCAAGTGTGCATGTGCCAAATGTGAACAGTGATGTTTTAATCAGAATGATACAGGTGCTCGATGGTTATAAATGGCTGAATGTTAGGTATGCCATGTAGAGGACCACATAGATCAATGGCCCGCGGTGGTCAATGATAGAGATCAAGGGCTCTCGTTCGGCTCGCCGAGAAAATGTGATCGATCAATACATCCTGCGAGGAATGCGATGGCCATCCGATCTCGGATGATCGACAGTCAAGTTTTAAACTAAACCACAGTCAGGGTTTGGTATTAACGGTGCACGCAAAAAAAATAGAAGCCTGGAGCATTCATGGTGATAGAGAGTTGGTTGTTGGCTCTGCCGAGATAGCATTCATGGCGATGCGACTCTGGGACAAGGATGACATGGCTCGAGTATGGACACATGGATTTGGCGGAAAATTTGGTGTGAGTTGATTGATCTCTATCCGCGCAAGAATGTCCCTCCTGACAAAGATCCGACCAGAGGCATTTATGAGACCAGAGAAGTTGTTGAAGGTCACATCGAGGGTTTTGATTGGTCACGATGCAGTTGGGGTCTGACGTGGACTAGTGATGTGGCCTGCGTGCTATTTAGGGTTTGTTCGGTTAATTGCTGACATGTATTTTCCCTAGCCGGTTGCTTGTTGCTCTCCCTGTTCCTATAAAGGGAGAATTCATGGCCAGGATGATGGGTTCGGTCCCTTAGGTTTGGTTCCTTTGGTTCAGTTCCATTTTTCTAAGTTTGTGGACCAGCCTCAGATAGATTAGGGTTTGGTCTTAGGTCATTTTTGAGTCTGTAAACTATAATGTTGAATTCCTCTGTAAATGCAATCGGTTAAGCAGGAATACATGAAGATTCTTATCTTTCATGCATATCATCAGATTGTCTCCACATTTGTAGGCTTTTAATCATTTGAATAAATGCATAAGGTGTTTTTTTTCATCTTCTCATACTTCATGGGACTGTGTTATTTTTTGATAGGTCTGCTTCAAGGAAGCAGTTAAATCCTTTAAATAGATAGTAGTGATTATTTGTTTACAGGTTGGATTTGGTAAGAAGAGTCTAGTTGATACAAGAGTCGGATTGTCAGTGTAAGGCACTGATAGCTGATGTAAGGCATTAGCAAAACAAATTCCACTGATTGAGTCCTATTTACAGATGAATTCTATCTTTTGTGTGTGACTCCATGACCCTGGATTAGGCACTGATCTATCTTGCGCCCTGTCCCTCTCAGAAAACAATTCATACAAATCATTGAATATCTTTTGCTTGATGTCTTCTCTTGCCTCCTTGTTGTTTCAAGTGTTTTGTAACTGAGAATCTAGCCCCATTTGAAGTTCTCAACACTTGGCATCAGGAATCATCTGCTATAAAAAGAAATGTCTAGTCGTATTTGAGGCATTGTGTGGGTATACCTGCCCTGGTTCTATAGAGCCTAAAGTGCAGAATATCTCAGTCTTTGACTGAATCTTGTCAGTTGTTCCAAGTCCTCCAAGCTGCCCTTGATTGGAGATGGATACTCCATAGGTAGAATAGGAGACCAACCTAGTTTACAAGAAAAACCACCAACATGTTCCAAGGGATGAACAAGCACAGGTTATTAGAGAAGCACATACCTCATTGATTGCAGGACATTTTGGGGCAAGTAAGACAATTACTCAGTTGCAGAAATTGTTACTGGCCTCATATGCACGAAACTATATCCAAGTATATTAGAGGTTGTGTTATGTGTGCAACTAGTAAGCCTAGTAATAGGAAATTGGGGTTGTGCATGCCTCTACCTATACCTTCCCATCCATGGGAAAGTGTGCCAATGGATTTTTTGGGGGGTTACCTATGTCTAGGAAGGGACATGATTATTTGTATGTAGTAGTTGATTGGTTCAGCGAAATGTGTATTTTAATGCCTTGTAAGAAACAGGTCTCTGTTGAACTGACAGCTTAGATGTACTTTTGATTTGTATGGGTTCATTTTGGGTTGCCTACTTCTATTGTATCAAATCGAGATTCTCGATTCCTAGGGAAATTTTGGTCAGCTTTGTGGGGACTCATGGACACCAAACTGAAGAAGAGTACATCCTTCCATCTGCAGACCGATGGACAAACAGAGGTAGTTAACATGACAATTGTGAATTTTCTCAAAGTTTGTTGTAGCAAACATCCCAAGCTATTGGATGAGAGTCTTCATTATGTGTAGCATGCTTACAACCATTTGGCACACTCTTCTACAAAGAGGTCTCCTTTTGAGACATGCTTCGGTTATGTTCCTAAAACACTGATGGATTTTTCTTTTGGGAAAGATGATGTTGAAGATGGACGCCATGATGCAAAGAGGGATTTGAATTTCAGCCATAAAGTCCAAGCAATTCATTAGGCAGTGGAAGCACAATTGGAGCAGATCCAAGCAAAGTATAAGGCTTGCCATGATAAGCATCATAGTGATCATGATTTTTAGGTTGGAGACCAATTTTGGTTACATATCAGTAAGAAAAGGATGCAAGGTGAAGGAAGGAAACTCAAGCCAATCAGATATGGTCCTTCCAAGATTCTAGAAAAGAGTGGTACCAATGCCTTCTGCCTTAATCTTCCTCCATACATGCATATTTATTTGGTTGTCAATGTTGAGAATCTAAATTTGTACGAGCCTCCAATGATACTGGATGAACACGCGAACATTTAAGTTCCATCATTTGATGATCTTTCACCAGAGTACATGTTAGAGTTGCTAGAGGATGTCATTCTCGACAGGAATTCCAAGACTTCACGAAGAGGAGTAGTTGAATACCTCAGAGTGGGATTGAAGGAGATTCATCCAAGCAAGGAAAAATGGATGGAGATTGGTAAAGTGGGGGAACTTTACCCTCACTTACTTTTTGAGTAATCAAGCTTTCAGAGGTCCAAAAGCTCTCAAGTGGGGAGGCCTGATCTAGGGGATATTTTTCACTAGAAATTGAAGTGTCCCCAACACTCCAGAATTTAGAACCATCAAAAAGAGCTCAGATTCCTAATTCCAATGCAACTTGAACAAAGTCAAAAGGAGACCGTATGCTCAAGATATGGCCAATCAAAGTTTGGTCAAACTGGTACCTAAGGGTGTCAAAAAAGTGAAAAAAATGATAGTCTCAAAATTTGTCCAAAGTGATGTCAAATCGAAGAGCTTGATGACGTGAACCCAACAACATTCATTTCATCAAAATCTGAGTTTGTATGCCCAAGATATAATGAGTCAAAGTTGCAGTTAACTAGGGTGGACCAGTGGTACGACTGATGATGGTGCTAAGCATGTCATACGATTCAAATGCCGAGGTGGACCAATCAATGGGTGACAGATGGTAGCTGGCCATATAATTTGTACAGGTGACATCACATGCATGCATGGCAGGTCTAATGACGTGTCTTTGACAGCGTGGTAATGACTGGGTTAGACAAGTGAATCATGTTCCACCACGTGGCACCACCTCATTTTGCCACGTGGCACTCTCCTTCTACCGATGAACATTGGGTTGTGTGCATAGTTTAACAAAATATTGTTAGGGGCTCGACCCCCCAACCTCTCCTATAACAGCCACCGTTTTTACCATTGTGTCACGGCTTGTGCTCTAGCCTATAGAGGGTTCGGGTTTGTTTTGTGGATTTAGTTGTTTTATTTGTTTGGTAAAAGGTGGTCAATGGGGGTTGAACTACCAACCCACCAATTAGTAAAAAGCAAAGCCACTGATACACCACCGGCGGGATTTGAAATTTATAGGGGTTAGGTTATATTTAAAGAACAATTGAGGCCCGAATTACCAATAAAATCTGTGTGGTTAGAAACCACCCCAACCACTTACACCAAAGGGCATCAAAGGAAAAATGAGTCATTGTACGAACTGTTAAAGGGGGTTAGTCATTTATTTGATGGTTAAGCCTATTTAGGCTTATTTTATGTATAAAAGGAGGAGTGTAGGCCCTTAGAAGCTAATCAGGTGATGTGAAGGAGGGAATACCTTGGAGATATTTTTGGAGCCATTCTTGTATGATGGAGGGTCATTATGCTGCCATGCTAAAAGGGGATGGTCTTATAGCACATTTGTAATTCTAATTTTGGAGCAAATTAATCAGATCGGTCACTCTATTTGAGAGGGACTCAAAGACGTAGCCATTTGGTGAACTCCGTTAACAAATTGTGTTTGATCTTCTATCTCATTTCTCTCTTTCTTTCTTTCATCATCTTATCATGCTAAGTTGTTTAAGCATTTATGTTATGTTAATTCATTCATATGAGCTTTTAATTAATTGTCATTAAACGTTAAGCATTTTTGTAAGCAATCATCCTAGATCCTTAATCAGATAATGTTGTCATTGATGTCAACAGTGTTTTCATTGTCTTTAGTGTTGTCATTGTCTTTAGTGTTGGTGTAGTGTTGTCATTGTCTTTAGTGTTGTCATTGATGTTAACCTCTAGTGTGGTGTTGAGAAAATATTGTAGATGGGGATATTTTTGGTGTTATAGATGTTGTGGATGTATTGAGAAGGTGTTGTAGTGTTGTGTTGATGTTTTTGATGCAGTTGGTTCACTCAGTTTCCAAAGTGCTTTTGAGAAAATTTGAAAAAAAGAGTGTGCAGTGTGGCAGAGGTGTGTTCATTGTTGTGCTATGCATGTATTCATGGTTGAAGCTATGATTGTGTGGTTTGGATATGATGATAAAAGGTATTCAAAGGTGTTATATCTAGAGATTTAGTTTTGGATCGTTCTACAGTGAAATTTATGTTTGACAATTTTTCTGTCTATATAGAAGGTTATCTAGGAGAAATGAGATTGCTTTGAATTTCTCTACAATAAGGTTTCTTATCTTGTAGATTTGGAAATGGTCTTATGCTATGTGTAACTTCTTTCCCTTGAGGTTTCATTTGTTGAGGTGTTCCACAAGGTTGGTTAGTAATTTTTGTTTTAAGGCAGTATGTTTGGTTGCATAAAATGATGGTGTGCTCAGTTTTAGGTGGTTATGGTAGAGTTGTTGAATAGTTTGATGATGTTGGAATATTTTGAGGTTTTGTATGGATGTTGTGAATTGTTTCTTTGTGGTCTACATGTCTTGGAGAAGCGTGGATGATGTCACTTGTTAGTGTTAGTACAATTTTGGTTGACCTGGGTGTTAGAGCTAATTGCAGAGGTTGTTAGCTATTTGTGGAAGCATGGCGATGTGTGTAAATGTATATTTGGGTCCTAGTTAACCCTTGGTGTGGTCTGCCTTCATTTCATTTCACTATGGAATCATTTGGTGTCGACCTATTTTGTGATACACATTTGAGGTGCATACATTTTATCTTGGATGACCTAATTGAGATTTTTTAGGTTGTGGATGGTATAAATGTAAGGTGAATTGTTGGAGATGAGTGTGGATCTATGTGGAAAGTGTGAAAGTTGTGAATTTGATCAAGTGTGATGATCTACGTGTGAGATTAAATTCCTATGACTCTAGATGTAGTGAGCAGAAGGTGTTTATATTTTCAATGTGCTTGAAGTTGCTTGAGGTAGTGAGCCAAAGGTTGTGGATGGCATAGAGTTGTAATGGTGGATTTTCATGTTGTTTTAAGATAGTGAATCTATCTATAACAGTTTCTTCTATTCTTCCTTCTTCTTGGCAGTGAGCCCATCTTCTTTTTCTAAGTAGTGAGCCTAATTTTATTCAATGTTTCTATTCATGTATTATATATATGTGAGCTAATCCTCACTATGGTTTTTCCCTTTTTGGGTTTTCCACGTAAATGTGGTGTTCTTATGTGTTTCAATGTGTTTGTATTACTATTTCATATGATTACATTCTTCTAATGCATTATAAGGTTTCAAAGGCTAACGAGGGTTTGAATGTTAATGAGGGATTAAATGTTTTAATGTACAACTAATTCACCCCCCCCCCTTAGTTGTCTTGTGCATCTAACAATTGGTATCAAAGTTGTGGTTCCTTAGAGAAATCCTAACCACTTGAGGTAGATCCAGATGGTGCACAAGAAGGATATCAAGCTCCTATGTTCGATGGAATGAATTATGCTTATTGGAAAGCCATGGTGGAGTCCTTTCTAGTCTCTCTTAGATTTTGTGTCTGGTAGTCAGTTGAAAAAGGATATACTATGCTTGTTTTTGGTCCAACAAGTGATGAAGAAATCAAGGAATATGAGAGCAATGGTAAAGCAAGGAATGCTATTTTGAGTGCACTTTTTGATTCAAAGCTTGGAAAGGTAATAAATTTGAAAGTTGCAAAGGAGATATGGACAAAGTTGGAGAGCATTTATGAAATAGATGATAAAGTCAAGCAAGTGAAGATGAAAAACTACAAAGCCAAATTTGAAACCTTGAGAATCTTTGAATATGAAGATATTACTGCCTACATGCTCATAGTGGGTGAATTTATCAATGTCATCAATGGTCTTGGTGGTAAGCTAGAAGAAAGTGAAGTTGTGAAAAAGGTATTAAGAATTATTAAGAACTCTTCCTAAAAATTGTATTTCTAAAGTTTCTACTATTGAGGAAGCTAAAAATTTGGATAATTATTCTAGAGATCAGTTGTTTGGTGCTCTAATTTCTTATGAATTGAGAGAGTTTGGTCAAGATTCTAAAAAGAAATAAAATGCTTTTAAATTTTGTAAGGTAGAGAAGGTTGATGAATAAGATTTGGATGATCTTGATGAGGTGGAAGAAATATTTTTAAGGAGATTGAAAAAGGGCATTGAAAAATATAGAGGTAAGTTATCCTTTAAGTGTTTCAATTGTGGAAAGATAGGTCATTATGCTTCTAAATGTCCAATCAAAGTTTCAAATGAAAAACCTAAGGATCATAAAGGAAAAATTTTCAAGAAGAGTTATTATGTTGAAAGAGACAATGGTGTATCTGATGATGAGGAATCAAACTATTCTGATGATGACGGTGATGAATTCTTGTTCATGGCTCTAAATTTTGGAACTAATTCAACTAATTATGAAGGATGTGTGTAGGAAATTTCTTTGGTAATAGGTCACAACATTGAAGGAACTATGGTGACTTCTTTTCATGTAAAATAAGATATGAATTTTTGGATAATTGATTGTGGATGCTCAAATCATATGATAGGTGATAAGAGTAAGTTTATTAAACTTCAAAGGTATGATGGTGGTATTTTTAATTTTGGTGATGATACATCTACTAAGATCTATAGAAAAGATTCAATTAGTTTTGATGGCAAGAATAAAACATGTGATGTTATTTATGTTAAGGGTCTCTAGCATAATCTTCTTAGTGTAGGATAAATGTGTAGTAGAGGATACAATCTTGTGTTTCAGGATGATGGTTGTGAAATCATAAAAGGAATATCTATAACTTTGGTTGCTATAGGTACAAGGAAAAAAGGTAATGTTTATCATCTTAAAAGTAGTGGTGCTAAATGCTTTATGTCTCAAATCAATGAAATTTGGCTATGTCATAAAAGAATGGGTCATGCATAAATTTTGATAGCCTAATGAAGATTAGTTCTACTGGTTTTGTGAGAGATCTACCAAAGATTACGAAGCCTATAAATGCAAGGTGAAAGGAATGTCAGTTTGGAAAGAAAACAAAGAAGAGGTTCAAGGTAAAACAATATTCTACTATAGGAACAAAGAAGAGGTTCAAGGTAAAACAATGTTCTACTATAGGTCCCTTGAAGTTGGTTCATACAGACCTAGGTAGACCTACCATAATAAGAAGCTCACATTGTGACAAGTATTTCATGCTATTGATTGATGATTATTCTAGAATGACTTGGGTAACATTCCTTAAAGAAAAATCAGAAGCCCTAGATAAGTTCAAAGCATTTAATTATATGGTTGAGAATGAAGTCTAGATGTGAAAATCAAGTGCTTGAGGTTTCAGAGAGATGGAGAGTTCACCTCCAATGAGTTTAATAGTTTTTTTGTGAATATCATGGAATAAAGAGACATTTGTCATCTCTTAGAACTCTTCAGTATAATGGAATTATGGAGAAGAAGAATGTACAACAGTTCATGAAGTTGCTAGAACTATGACGAAGGAAGCAAGTCTACCGAATGTCTACTTGAGATAAGTAATTTATACTACAATCTACATTCTTAATAGAGGTCAAGCAAGAGTGAACAATTCAAATAATCCCTATAAATCATGGTATGGAAAACCTCCTATTGTGAAGTATTTCAGAATTTTTAGAAGTAAATTCTATATTAGAAGAGATGAAGAAAACTTGGGAAAGTTTGATTCAAGATCTGATGAAGAAATCTTCCTTGGATACTCTACAATAAGTAGGGCCTATCGATGCTACAATGAAAGATTGAAGAAAATTATTGAGAGTACAAGTGTTAAGGTGGATGAAGAACCACATTAGATTTTTTATTGATAGAAGGATATGAATTTGATGAATCCCCTTGCAATGAAGAAGAAAAAGAAGAGAAAGAAAAAGAGATGATAGCTAAAGAGGAAGAAGCTCTATAAAAGATCCCTAAGACTTCTAAGTATGTGTAGAAGAACCATTCTGAAGATCAAATCATAGGAGATAAGAGCAAAAGTGTATTGACAAGGGGAAAAGTAATTATGACAGAAGAACAGGTAAACTTTTTTTTACTTTTAGAGGTAGGACCTAAAACAGTAATTGAGGCATGCAAAGATGAAAATTGGATCAAGGCTATGAAAGAAGAGTTGGAACAGATTGAAAATAATCAGACTTGGGAATTGGTCCCAAGACTAGGAAATAAAAATGTGATGGGAACTAAATGGATTTTCAAGAACAAGTTGAATGAGGATGGAAAATTTATCAGAAACAACGCTAAACTTGTGTATAAGGGCTACTCACAAGTAGAAGGAATAAATTTTGAAGATATTTTCTCTCTCGTGGCAAGGATAGAAGCCATTAGAAATTTTTTGGCTTTTGCAACACATAAAAACTTCAAAGTTTTTCAAATGGATCTAAAGTATGCATTCTTGAATGGTGATTTAGAAGAAGAGGTGTACATTAAACAATCAGAAGGTTTTAAGTTATCAAAAGATGTTGATATGGTCTATAGATTGAAGAAGGAATTGTATGGACTCAAACAAGCTCCTAGAGCTTGGTATACAAGACTAGATAAGTACTTGTTGCAGGAAGGTTTTAGAAAAGGTACTCCAGATAGAAACCTTTACTTAAAGGTTGAGGGAGAATAAATCCTAATTGTGGTGGTATATGTTGATGACATAATCTTCAAAGGAAATGAAGGTATGTGCAAGAGGTTTTTAGATGAAATAGAGAAATATTTTGAGATGTAAATATGTGGGGAGATGAATTTATTTATTGGATTACAAATTAGTCAATCAAAAAAAGGTATTTTCATTTCCTAGTCAAATTATATCAAGGAAATGTTGAAGAAGTTTGGAATGGATGATTCTGAACTGGTATGTACTTCTATGGTTACTGGTTGTAAATTGACAAAAAATGATGAATCTCCTAAGGTTGATCAGAGCAAGTATATATATATATCAATTATTGGTGGATTGTTATATCTAACTGCTACTAGGTTGGGTATCATGCATTCGATTTGTCTTGTGACAAGATTTCAATAATATCCCAAAGAATCACATATTTTAGTAGTAAAAGGGATATTTAGATACTTGAAGGGAACTCCAAATTTTTGTTTATGGTATCCCAGAGATACCGATTTCTCCTTGAGTGAATATACAAATGCATATTGGGCAGGTTTTATAAATGATAGAAGAATTACAAGTGGTGTTGCTTTCTTCTTGTAAGTAGATTGGTTTCTTGGTTGAGTAAGAAGTAGGATTCAGTGTCATTATCTACTACATAAGTAGAATATATTGCAACATCATCCTACACACAGGTGTTGTGGATGAAGAAAATATTGAAGGATATCAGAGTGTCATATGATGAACCTATTTCTATCCTATGTGATAATACAAGTGTTATCAATATTTCAAAGAACCTGGTAATGCATTCAAGAACAAAACATATCTCTATCCAGTATCACTTTCTAAGAGAGAAGGTTGCAAAGAATGAGGTGAAGTTGGAGTATGTGCCTATAAAGGATCAAGTTGTAGATATCTTTACAAAGGCTCTTCCCAAAGATACCTTTGAGTATGTCCAATAGAAGTTAGGGGTTACTACCCCTCCTTTCAACTAGATGCATAAGTTGGTGCATTTGTCCAAATGAGTATTCAAGATACATTCTTGGTCCTAGATTGATATTGAAGGCTTCCTCTCGAGGGGAGAAGGTAACAACTAGTGCTACTAGTTGATGCAATGTTTTTTTGGTATAGTCAAGTGCATCATATTTTGAGCCCCTAAGGGGGGGAGTGTAGAAAAGTGAGTGCAATGGAGAGAGAGAGAGAGTAGTTTCTTGTTGGATGTTGCAATTGGTGTCAAAGTGATCTATGCAAATGTAAAAGGTGGAGAATAGGGAAGAAAAAATGTTCTATGTAAGGTGTTGTCCCTTTGGGGAAGTATAAATGTAGAAGAGAGAAAGAATAGTGAAAAATGTGAAGTATGCAAAACGAGGAATTGGTTGAGTTTTTTTCCCTTTTCATTGATGTCAAAGGGGGAGAGAGTTGGTTGAAAAACTATAGTGTAGAAGAGTATTGCAGGAAATAATATGGTATGAAAAACACATGGGGAGAGAGTTTTCACAAGAGAATGAGAGAATGAAGAAATTGGGAGAAGAATTTTGTGAAGTAGAAGTAAAAGAGAGAATGTGAAGAGTAAGAGATGCTCCAAATAGGGGGAGTGCTAATTGTTGATGAGTTGTTGTTGGTTACTTTTATTGTTGATGGTTTTTTAGTGAGTTGGTGTTGCCATCAATGACAAAGGGGGAGATTGATGCAAGTATGTTTTTGGTGTTGTCATTGATGTCAACCTCCAGTATGAATATTGGTGTAGTGTTGTCATTGATGTCAGCACTAAATATGTTGCACCATGTTGTATTTAGTTTTGTCACATATGTCAACCTCTAGTGTGGTGTTGAGAAGATATTGTAGATGGGAAGATTATTGATGTTGCAGATTTTGTGGATGTATTGAGAAGGTGATGTAGTATTGTGTTGATTCTTTTGATGCATCTGGTTCACTTGGTTTCTAAAGTGCTTTTCAGACATTTTGAATAAAAGAGTGTGTAGTGTGACAGAGGTGTGTTCACTATTGTGCTCTACATGTCTTCATGGTTGAATATATGCTTGTGTAGTTTGAATATGATGATCAGAGGTATTCAAAGGTGTTATATCCAAATTTTTAATTTTTGGATCGTTTTGCAATGAAAGTTGTGTTTGACTATTTGTCTCTCTATATAGAAGGTTGTCTGGGAGAAAGGAGATTGCTCCGCATTTCTCCACAGTAAGGTTTTTTTTCTTGAAAATTTTGGAATGTTCTTATATTGTTTGTAACTTCCTTTCCTTGAGGTTTTTGGTGTTGAGGTGTTCCACAAGGTTGGTTAGCAAGTTGTGTGCTGAGGCAGTATGTCTAGTTGCACAAAATGATGTTGTTCTCAGTTTCAGGTGGTTGTGGTAGAGTTCCAAAATATTTTGATGATGTTGGAATATTTTGAGGTGTTGTATAGATGTTGTGAAGTGTTTCTTTTTGATCTACCTATCTTGGAGATGTGTGGATATGGTCGCTTGTTAGTGTTAGTGCAGGTTTAGGTGACCTGGGTGCTAACACTAATTGTGGAGGTTTTTAGCTATTTTTGGAAGCATGGTGATGCATTTCAGTGTATATTTGGGTCCTAATTAACCCTTGGTGTGGTTTTCCTTCACTTATTTCCACCATGGAAGCATTTGGTGCTAGCCTTTTTGGTGATGCATGTTTGAGGTGCATACGTTTCATTAAGGCCGACCTAATTAAGATTGTTTAGATCATGGATGGTATAAATGTAAAGTGAATTGTTGGAGATGAGTGTGGATCTATGTGGAAAGTGTGAAATATGTGAATTTGATCAAGTGTAGTGATCTAAGTGCGAGCTTAAATTCCTATGACTTTGGATACAATGAGCGAAAGGTGTCTAAATTTTTAGTGTGCTTGAAGTTGTTGGGGGAAATGAGCCGAATGTTGTGGATGGCATAGAGTTACAATGGTGGATTTTCTTGTTGCTCTAAGATAGTGAATCTCTCTATAAAATTTTCTTCTATTCTTCCTTCTTCTTGGCAGTGAGCCACCTGACAGTGATCCCTTCTTTTTTTGGGAAGTGAGCCTAATTGTATTTGGTGTTTCTATTCATATATATGTGAGCTAATCCTCACCATAGTTTATCCCTTCTTTGGTTTTCCATGTAAATCTGGTGTTCTTATGTGTTTGGATGTGTTTGCATTATTGTTTCATATGTTTACATTCTACTAATGCATGATAAGGGTTTAAAGGCTAAAAAGGGTTTGAATGTTAATGAAGGATTGAATGTTTTATTGTACAACTGATTCACCCCCCTCTCAATTGTCCTATGCATCTAACACATTGTGCCTCCAAGAGACACATATCCCTAGTTTGAGCCTATTGGGACTAAATTTTCCCCCTATATTTTTCTCGATTTCCCTTCACTTTTATGTGTTTTGACTATGTAAGGCCCCTATTTATAACTGATCTAACAAGTCTTAGCTAGGTCTCCTTGGTAAAAATTAAATATGTGTCATTCTTTATTTTCTTGATGTGCTTATATTATGTTTTTTTTTTACAAAATGCCAGAGGCCTAAACAGCTTGTATTATGCTACAAGTGCCAAATTTATAAGTATTCAATTTACAGGTTGAAATGTTTAAGTATGCTCCAAGTGTTAGAGTTATCATATTTTCCTTACCTAGCATTATTTTCCACTTCCCTTTGTCCCTCTGGTATTCTGTAATCTCATATCCCATCATTCCTTAGTAGTATGATACCTTTCCCATCCCCGAACCATAACATTATCCATTGCTCAAACCTTCAAACTTCCTCATTCAAGATTACCTTCTCTTATATCCCCTAGTGGTATAAGGTATTTGTTAGCTCTTATCTTTGAAGTTTGGAATTTTTAACTACAAGATTTTGGCATGAGTTCCTCTTGAACTTTGAATTTTGACAAGCTTTCCATTTTTTTCTAATTTTCCCTATAACTCATTAAAAAGGCTTGGATGGTGAAGTGGTCACTAGAAAGAACTTGGCATGATAAGAATGAGTACTTTCCATATGAATCATCATATTTTTGTCATCCAAGGGATCGTAAGCATAATTTTGACATGAAATTCAAGTGATTTTCATCGATAGTTTTATGAAAGGTGGTTAGGGTTTCTATTTTGGCTTGTTTTAGTAGCTCACTTACGATAATGGTTTATTTTCACTTGGAGTTTCAAATTTATTATTTAATGGTGTCTTGACCACGATAATTTTACTACAATAAGCCATATTGCATAGGTTGATAATTTTAACACTATTGAAAATGGTTTTTAATGGATATCATAACTTTTTTAGCTAGATCACATCTAGATTTGGATGTGACTAGTGAATAGCTTCAATGGAGTATTCTATGGAAAAAAAATTAGTGGTTGGCATGTTTCTCAGCATTAGAATTTTTATTCATCATTGCATAATTATTTCTATACAAAACTTATTGTGGTGGTTGAAGCCACCAAAATGTAACCTCCATGTTATCTTAATGGCTATTGTTTTAGTATATTTTGAAGGCATTTCCTTGATCCAACACTCCACACCTATAAATCATCAATGAGATAAATAATTCAATTGAATTATCTTGGTTCAATGGTCCTCAAAATGAATTTTTTATACAAAGCATTCATCAACACAATAGTTAGGGCACAATGCATCTCTATAACTCTAGATTTAAATGCTTCCTTTCATCACAAACCATGATGTATGGTTTGAATATATACTCATTTTATTCAATGAAAAAGGTTTGTTCATTTCATTTTTTCATTTTATCATAGCCTCAAAATAAATTATTTGATGAGTATTATGTCTACACATTTCAATAATCTATGTAGGGGTAAATATAGCTATTCTAACTTTACCTAGTGACAAAATTTGGGGTCAAATGTCCAATTAGGTTTAGTTATTATTTTGGTTGTCCATTTTTTATCTCACTAAATATTTTTTTTTAGGAAAAAGGCTAATATTCCATATATTATATTCATAATAATAGTAAGTAGTTACAAAAGTTCCCAAGAGGGACTAGTTTATGCTTTTGATCTAGTTGGAAAAAGTGCCCAAGAGGGCCTAGTTGTTGGAAAATTTCCTCTAGCTTTGTTTCGAGGGTCAAGAGTCGCTCTTCCTTATTACCATTTGCATACTTTACATTTGGTAAAGCTTAAGGTGGAACTCTAAATAGAGAATCCTAAAAGGTGGAACCCCAAATAGAGAAGCTCGATGCCCAATCTCGGAAAGCCCAATCTTTGACACTCTGAATTGAGAAGCCCAAAAGGGGGAACCTTGAACAGAGAAGCCCAATGCCCAAGCTCTAAAAGACTAAACTCTAAAATTCTAAACTGAGAAGCCCAAAAGGTGGAACTCCGAACAAAGAAGCCCAATGCCCGATCTCTGAAATCCCAATCTCCAATACTCTGAAATGAGAAGCCTGAAAAGTGGAACCCTGAACAAAGAAGCCCAATGCCCGAGCTCTAAAAGCCTAAAACCCAAAACTCTGAACTTTCATCTTGTCAGGGTTTAGGATTCTCCTCTACCCTTTTTGACCTTCACTTCTATGAAATCCAACAAGCTAGCCTCCGATCTTTGAAAACTCAATGACTAAATTCTGAAAGCCCGATCTTTGAAACTCCAAAGTGAGAAGCTTGACTTGCATTTAGGTTTTTTGGGAATCTGGTGTCTCTTCTACCTTGTCCTTCCTTCATCTCTATGAATGCCAACAAGCTGACCTCCAATCTCTGAAAGTTCAATGCTCAATTTTGTTCAACTTTTCTAAATTTTGTTTCCTTTAGTCATGTTGAGAATCAGGTTTCTCTTCTACCTTATCCTTCCTTCATTTCTAAAAAATCCAACAAGCTGACCTTTGACTTTCAAAAGAAACCCTTACATTACCAATTCCCATTTTCTTTCCATACTTCTATAGTGCATGTATTAATCATCCAAATGCTAAGCACTTTCAACACAAACCAAAGCAACCCCTGCACTGCACAAATGGATCCCTTTCAAAAATATGAATTAAGGAATTTGTTATACCTTAATTATTTCCACCAACTAAGGAAATCCTTTCACTCCTACATCATTTCCAAAACAAACAAAGGCACCCTTATCACAACCTATGTTAGCTAAAGTAGATCTGCTAACTTATTACCTTCTCAATATGTATGATATATTCTAACTTCTTTTAAGGTGTCTAATAATGACCAAGCTTTACTTAGAATATAACTTAATCTCCAATTGTGGCTTTTCTTTTCCTTACAGGAATTGATAATCAATAAGGAATCTCCTTCTATAAGATTTTTTTGTAGACCCATTTCCTTTGCTAATTGTAAACCTTGGAGAAGCGCTTGTGCCTCTGCCATGTTATTAGTACCATTGACCAATTGTGTTTCTTTGGAAGCTATCAATAACCCTTGACTATTATGAATACAACATCTAGCACTTGAAAGACCTAGATTTTCTCTTGAGGCACCATCAAAACTAAGCTTTATAAAATCTAAAGATGGTGGTATCCATTTATAGTTTCTCTATCAATCTTTTTAACATTTGGAAAATGTAGGGCTCCTTTAAAAGGCTGTGAAATGTATTCCTAATGCTTCAATAGATAATCATCCCAACTTGTAAACAAGGAAGATACATTTTTACAGTTTTGTACATGGGAATTGGTTGCTTCTGATATAATATTTTCAATTTTCATCTTGAGTTGATGCACTGAAGAGGGATCCTTTTTTAAGATATGTTTATTTCTCTCCCACCAAAGACTCCAAATTACAATAGTTGGTGTCACCTTCCAAATACATGCAAAAAAAGGTGTTTTATGCACAGTTGGCCAACTTGAAAATAAATCCCATAGTGTTTTAGGTAGAGGAAAACAAACATTAAGTTTCCACTTTATAAAATCCCAACTATCCTGAAATATTGAACACTACACAAACAAGTGGTCCACTATTTCATTTTCCTCTTGACACAACACACATCTAAAATATTTTGCAATCCCTAATTCGACCAATCTATCACTTGCCAAAATTCTATTTCTCAATGCTAACCATGCAAAGCTTCTAGCCTTTTGGAGGCCCATTGGATTCCAACATTTAAGGAGTATTCTCTATGAGATTGAGTAGGGAGCACATTAGAAATGATTGAAATGTACCCCTATTTCATTGAATAATTCTCATCTATGGATGGATTCCAACCTAATTTTTCTTGAGAAGATGAACAATACACACACCTCTATTTTGACATCTTCTTCAACATAGATTTCTGATTAGAAGATATTGGTGCTAAGGAGAAGTCCTTCCCTTTAGTTAACCCTATCAAAACATCTATAGAATGCACATAGTCTTTAACTTTCACTCCCCAAGTTGTTGATAACATTTTCTCTACTAATTGTAATTCTTGAATTGAAGTGAGAGGAGGGAAACAACTCCAAAAATCCTTCCAAAACTGTGCATCCTCCCCATTTTTTACTTCCCATGTTAAGTATGGAGTAATGACTTCTCTACAAGCCCTAATAATATTCCACATCACTAATCTAGATGGTGGATTTGAAATGGTGAAGATTCTGGATGGATTCTCATTGTCTAGATATTTATTTTGCATTAACTTACACCATTTCAAATCAAGTTTAGTATACATCTTCCAAATCAATTTTTCTCCTAGTGCCATGTTTCTTGCAGATAAATTATGAATACCAGCTCCCCCCCCAGATTTATATGAACACATGCTTTCCAAAGAAACCAAAGGAATTTTCCTTTTCTCATCTATATCTCCCTTCCAGAGAAAATTCCTTATGAGATTTCCTATTTTTAGTATAATAATTTTTGGAGCCTTCAACACAACCAAGTAATAATTAGGTATAGCATCCAAAATAGATTTGATCATCAAAATTTGCCTCAATAAGGAGAGCCATCTATCTTTCCATGAAAGTATTCTAGATTTGATCCTTTCTAACACTTTATCCCAATACTACACCTTATTTGGACCCATGAAAAATGGAATACCTAGATATGTGCATGGCAGATCAGCTTTTTGAAAACCTAACATCTGCACTATTTTTCTAGAAACAGGAGATCTCTAGTATTAAACATGTAAATTTTGGACTTTATAGCATTTTTTTTTCCCTGAAGAAAAAGCATATTTATCCAAAATTATTTTGACCTGTGAAGCTTCATCCAAATATGACTTACCAAGGAGAACTGTATCGTCTGCAAACAAAGAGTGTCACCAAGATATTTGTATTTGGAACTGCAATAGGTCCTTCCACAAACCTTGCAAATGGGCCTTATGAATTGACCTACTTAGAGCTTCTAGAATCAAAATGAACAACACCGGAGATAAGGGGACTCCTTTCCTCACTCCTTGAGAGGAGCTAAAAATTCCCACTAGAGTCCCATTTATAATAACTAAAAAAAATTCACCTCCTAAATAGTAACATATCCATTTACACCATTTTGCACTAAAGCAAAAATTTTTGCAAGACCTATATTAGAAACCCCCAGTCCACTTTATCATATGATTTCATCATATCCAACTTAATGATGAAAGATGATCTGTATTATTAGATTTGATCAAGAATGTAAGACTTCATGAGCAACTATTGCCCCTGCCAAGGTTACCCTTCTAGGCACAAATCCACCTTGATCTTGTGATACAATTTTTGAAATGAGGGGTTGAAGTCGAGGACAAATTGCTTTAGTGAAAATCTTGTAAATTATATTGCATAAAGATATTGGTCTAAAATCTACAAAGGTTCTTGGAACTTTGACTTTTGGAATAATTACAATATGAGTTGTGTTAAATTGCTTTAACATTGTCCCTATTTTCCTTGGTTCCTCTATTGCTAAAAATACATCCAGACCAATAAATTCCCAACATTTCTAGAAGAACAATGTTGTAAAGCCATCAAGCTTAGGTTCCTTGTTAGGTGATAGAGAAAATACCACCTTCTTAACTTCTTCAAGAGTAAATGGCTTTAACAAACAATCATTGTCCTCCTTTTGCACTAAGTTGGGGATGTTTTCAAGAATATCCTCACCATCCTTTGTTGCTGCTAATGATTTATTATCTAGAGAAGATAATAGGTTCTTGAAAAATTTAACCCCTTCTTCTTGTATCTCTTCTTCTTTTGATAAAACCAACCTTGTAGAACCCTCCTGGATTGTGAAAATTGTATTTAGATCCTTTTTTATCTATGATGAAGCATGAAAGAGCTTAGTATTCTTGTCCCCTTCTCTCAGCCATAATTCCCTTGACTTTTGTTGCCAATAAACTTCCTCTCTTGCTACCAACTCAACCCATTCTAACTATAACTTTTTTTGCTTCTCAAAAGTAATAGCATCCAGACCTTGTGCTATAATTTTCTCATTTATTTTAGAGATCTCCTTGAAATATTTTCTTTATGTTCAAATACATTCTTAAAGACATGTATATTCCAATATTTAACCTAATTTTTTATATGACTCAATTTCTTGTACAACTAGTATATCCTCAACCCTCTTACAAAAGAAGCACTAACCCACCATTGTCGAACCAAGGGGAGAAAATGTGAGTGTCTAAACCACATTTTCTCAAATTTTAAGGAAGACTTAACCTTGAAAATTGATCTTTTTCCTCCAATATTTAAAGAAATAGTGTAATGATCAAAACCTGTGAATGGAAAAAATTTTGATGTTATGACCTTTTTCCTTGCAAACTAGTTTGTTGAAGTTAAAAACCTATCCAATCTTTTTGCAATTTGCAAAAAATATTTCCTTCTATTTTTCTAAGTAAACTTTCCATTTTCAGGTACAATATCCATTAGAGCATTATCATTAATGAACATTGAGAAGTCTTCCATCACTTTAGACAGGGCTTAATTCCATCTTTCTTTTCATTCAAAGTTGCAATAGCATTAAAATTACCTGCTATTATTACTTTATCATATCTTTTATCATCCAACACCTGTGTAATCATTCCCCATAGAAACTTCTTCTCCATCATATCTTTTATCATCCAACACTTGTGTAATCATTTCCCATAGCAACTTCTTCTCCATCATATCAACTAAAACATATACATTTAGCAGCCAAAAATTCAAATCAAAGCAAGAAACCTTCAGAAGCTTCCAATGTCATTCATTTCTAGACAAATCTACCAACACTAATTTAGCATCCCAAAGTGTAATTAGGCCTCCTAAAGCTCCTTGTGCAAGGGAATGAAACATCTTCCACTTTTTCCATTTTTGACTGAACACTCAAAAAAATTCTCAAAAATCTTAGTTTCTTGCAATATTATCACATCCGCTCCACAAGCATCAATCTACTACTTGATTTGAGCCCTCTTGTCAGAGGAAATTATACCCCTAACATTCCAAGATATTATCTTCATTTTTCTCAAGGAGAGGAACATGCTCTCCTCAGACGCATGCTTGCAGAACGTGTCATCTTGCCATCCAAAGTTGTTTGGACCCCTACTTCTATTTCCTCTTTCAACTTAGTGATGTGTGATTTTATCCCTCTCTTTCCTAGAGATTTAATTATGATAGGTTGAGTGTTGGGAGTCTGTGATTTGATAAGGTCTAAGAAAATTCAAATCCCACACTCTCCTTGTTATTTAAAGATATATCTTGTTGGGTCACTTTTGAATTCAAATCTTTGAATATCCCTTTATCTCTAACTTCATCCTGTTGTGAGCCAACCTTATTACTAACATCCCTTACTTTTTCCATAGACTAGTGCCCTTCTTCCATGGTTTCCTTGATGTATTGATATTTTGCTAACTGATTATCGAAATAGCCCTCTTCCCTTGTAACTTCTTCTGATACAAGATCAAAGAATTTACTGGCTTCTAAAAATAAAATTTTATAAGCTAATTCTTCAAGCTGATCTTGTTCAAACAAGTCTTTAAAAGTTGGTAAAACTAGGCTTTCATAAGTTACCTTTCCCCCTTCCAATTTCCTACCTACACTAGGGTCTTTGCACAGAAATTTAGATTTCTCACCAAAAATTAAAATTTTAGCAACTATTTTTTCCTATTGCTTAGAAATTGAAGGAAGAGACTAACTATTAAGATAAATTGACTAAGATTGCTAGCACTCTATAGATAGAAGAAATGAAACTCTTGTAAACCCTTTTCGAACAATCTTAACTGTATGCTTATTCATTTTATCATCTTTTGTTACCAAAACATTAAAAGCATCATCCATTAATGGGTGTAAAGGGGCTCTGACTTTTGGATTTGTAGATAAACAAACAAGTGACAATTTATTATCTACCCAAGATCCTACCTCTTTGGGCTTACCAATCACCTCCCTTCCCTAATATTTTGGAGTATGAGTTACAAAGCATTTTGCTTCCTAACAAGAACTCCCAATATGTCGAGATGTGTTTTCATGAGATTTTAATGTATGAGCTACAAAGCAGTCTACTTCCTAGCAAGCACTCCCAATATGCCCAAATGTGATTTCCTAATATTTTGGAGTATGAGATACAAAGCATTCTACTTCCTAACAAGCACTCCCAGTATACCCAAATGTGTAACACTTAGAGCATACATTCTCTGGATTTTCCATTATAATACTCTAAGACCATTTTTCATATTTGGATAATATATCTATTTGATCTAGAAAAACCTTTGTAGCATCAATTAGAGCACAAAACCTCACAAGTTTTGTTGGGTCTTTAAAGAATACATAATCATACCTTAAAAAAATTCCTATCTGATTAGCAAAAATTTCTATCAAATTCAATTCCCCATATTCAAGAGGGAGAGAACTTATTTGAACCCAGAAAGGAACAAACTTTGTTACAAAATTGGATGGGTTAAAGTTTGGATGCCAAGGTTACATGAATAAGCCATCCCCTTAAAATACCCATGATTTCACTTTAAAGACTGTATCTCTATGAAGTTTAGTATCAAAAATAACTAGAAAGATGCCCTTCTCTTGATCTATATAAAAGACTTTAACAACCCCTTCCCATTCATCATATGTCAAATTTTTTAAAAGGTCTATATCAGGGGATAGCTTCCAGAACTTATATATTATGGCACAATGATGAAGATCTTGAACTTGTGGTTCTAAAAAATCATCAGAGAGGGTAACAAACAAGTAACCTTTATTTCCCCCTTTCTTTCAAAACTCTATAAATCCAAAGCTTTTGCTACTCCTTTTTGTTGACTTTCAAAAGGAAGGGATTTCTCCTTGCCTAGAGCAGTGGATTTTTTATGCTCTTTTCTTTTCCATTGGAAAGATTCCCCTTTCTTGCTTTGTTCTTCCTTCCTCTTTCGTACTTTTTTCCCATTCTTCTTCTTCTATCTCCATTGGAAAGGGTTTGCAGACTTACAGGAAGGATTGACCTGCTTCTTTGACCTTGCATGTTGAACCTAATTTTGTGCATGAGAAGATGACATCTTTGAATCCTTTGCATGAAGTACTGGTCATTTTGGATCTACTAAATTCTATTTTTGATGAGGTTTTGCATGCAATGCTGATTTTAGATTCTTTGTGAATACATGATGATTCTTCAGATTGACATGAGCACTGCAACTTTCCATTGATGGTTTTTGTGCTTTTAGATGAAATCTTACTTGAAATATCCTCAACCTGATCTTGTTGTTCCTCATCCTTCGTTTCAAGAGCTGAGAAAGGATTGTTTGTTCCAAAAATCAGTTTGGATTGGAGAAAGAACCTTGATGATCTATAGAAGATCTATGAGAAAAAAATTTCCTTTCCATTATAACGAGGTAGATCAGCTCTGAAGGAAGTCCTTTTTGTTTCCTTATGTTTTCCCACAAAACCCTTTTGTTGTGTTTCCTTAGCGAGGCATGAAAGGCCTTGTTCAAGAACCCTAGATAAATGTGATATATTAATATTTGGGGTTTTATTTGTTACTCATGCCTGAAATGGATTCCTAAAATGCTCCTTTTGGCCATTGTTGAATATATAATTATTTTGATGCCTTCCCTCTAAACAAAAGCCATCAAATTCGTCTAAAAACTGTGATCTGTCATCTACACATATGTTAAAAACAGGTTGTTTTCCATGAAGAAGACACCTCTGTGAATGTTTCGAGGCCCAACTAGATTTAAAATGATTATTATTGACAGGGAAGGTCCCATATGCAGCTTGATCTTGACCCGATTGGGTAGTGCACTAATAGTTTGTCTACCATTTTTAAAATTTCGACCGTTAGATGGCCAATTTCACTCAAAGCCCATTTTCGCTCAACATCAAGCCTCATTGAAAATTTAAATTTTTATCTTAGCTATTAAGATATACCCCTATGAAAAAAATTAAAAACATGTATATTCCAAGGAATATAGAAATACATTTTGTATATATTCGAAGGAATACATTTTTGGTTGCTAAATGTATATGCTCCAACTACTACGATGGAGAAGAAGTTGCTATGGGAAATGATTACACAGGTGTTGGATGATAAAAGACATGATAAAGTAATAATAGTAGGTGATTTTAATGCTATTACAAATTTGAATGAAAAAAAAGGTGGAATTCTTCCACCTCCAAAAATTATGGAAGACTTCTCAATGTTCGTTAATGATAATGCTCTAATGGATATTGTACTTGAAAATGGAAAGTTTACCTGGACAAATAGAAGGAAACACTTTTTACAAATTTTAGAAAGATTGGATGGGTTTTTAACTTCGATAAACTGGTTTGTAGGGAAAAAGGTCATAACATCAAAAAAAATTCCATTCACAGGTTTTGATCATTACGCTATTTCTTTGAATATTGAAGGAACAAGATCAGTTTTGAAGGTTAAGTCTTCTTTGAAATTTGAGAAATTTTGGTTTAGATACCTTCATTTTCTCCCCTTTCTTTGAAAATGGTGGGTTAGTGCTCCTTTTGTAAGAGGGTCAAGGATGTACTAGTTGTGCAAGAAATTGAGTTATATCAAAAATTAGGTTAAATATTGGAATATACATGTCTTTAAGAATGTATTTGAACATTCCTTGTTCAAATAAATGTATTGTAATATACATGTCTTTAAGAATGTATTTAAATTTTTATCTCATTAACTATTAGATATACCCCTAGGAAAAAACACTCTTATATTTGACCTTTAATTATCTTAAGTTTTTTGATTCCTTGTGTCTAATCTAAGTTAAAATTATTTTAAGTGATAAACCACTCTTAGAGTTGACCTCAAATCATCTTAATTTTTTGATGATCCTCTTTTTCCCTTCTTGATGATAGAACCTTCGCCTTGGAGATGGAGAAAAGATCTAGGATTTACGAGAGTTGTTTCATGACCTAGAACATATTAGATATGCATAGGTAAACCATGTCACTTCAAAATGTGAAGTAGGTTAAATAAAGGGTCCTAACAATTCTTTCATTCTCTCATTGTAAATTACACGCACACCCTTATTATAACATCAATACACCCAATATATATAGTCAAAGAATCCAAATTAAAAATTATACTATTCAATTATACCATCATCAACACCAAAATCACACTCTAGTTAGAATTAGTTCATATTGATTATATTTTATTTAATTCACTATAAAAATAATATTATCAATTTGATAATGATTAAAAGATTAGAGTTAGGAATAAAATCTCATCATATTAACCAATTCATCTAAAAATAATTGAATGCAAAAATGGTAGAGCCAAATTGGTCTATAAAAATATATCATAAATCACCTAGAATATGACACAAATACAATGGGATTTAAAACCCTAGTAGCCACATTAAATATAGGCATGTCATTTTAGACTTTATCTTGATTATTTTATTAAAATTCATACTTGTAATGCAAAATATTCATTGTGGCAATCAACGAAATCACATCACATAGTTGTAGAGGTCATCACTAAGTATTAATGGCTAATCTAAGCCATTATCATCATTGTCGCTTGATAATAACATAAAATTCACCTACATTAATGTCACCATGGTTGTTGTAGTATTTATTTCTACCTACAATATGAGTTTGGGCATAAAATTAGCCATTTAAATTATCATGGGTAGGTGTAGGGTGATATTGGAACTATTAGACAAAATCCTAATGGCTTAACAACTTCCTCCATGAAAAAAAACCTTAAAGCTACACCAAACCCAAATAGAGAAGTATTAAAGTAGTAAAATGACATCCTTATTATCTTTTAATACATTTTTAGTGTACTTGTACCTTTTTTGGTGACCACATGGCTTTTTTGGGTCATTCTAATGAGTAGGCGAGAATCCAGTTAAAAATAGGAAGGACTTTTGAATTTTTGGGGATTGGGGAAATTCATATTTTATGCCTTTAGTTAAGGTTTCAAGAATCAAAGGTGGATGGGAACTCATATTGTAGAGGTATGTGGAATGGGGGAAGTCTGCAAGAGCAATCCTAAAAAGAAGTCCAAATTTTTGGAATGTCAAGGATTGAGGTTTGGGAGTTACCTCATGACTAGTACCAAGGTGAAGTGGAGTGAAAAAATTATGAAGTTAAAAGGAAAATAAATTAAATTGGTGGGGTTTTATTGAATCAAGGAAGGTATGAAAGGGATACACAAGAGAAGGGAAATTTGAAATCCCAACTTTGAAAAATACTTAATTCAAAAATGGTTTAGAGACTAGGACCTAGGGAAAAACCAAATAATGTATCTTGGTTAGGGAAGGTCCAACTCCTCAATCCAAAACAGAAGAAATTTCTTGATCAAGGATCAAGGCAGCAAAGTGAAGATGGAAGGGGTACCTTGGGAAGGGGAAACCTAATGATTAGTGGAAAATAAATGAACTAATAATTTTAGTGAAAATGATCAAGGATCAAGAATACAATGAGAGTAGTATTAGTGGAGAAATAATTTTGATACTCGATGGTAGAAATTTTATAAGGTAAATAGGTGGGTTTATTGAGAAGCGTGTGAAATCTATACCATCAAAGAAAACTCTAAAAGGGCATGACCCTAACAAAAAGTAAAAAAATACTTACAAACAACCCCATACTTTGAATTTTTGCATATTTGAGTGGATTTTAGCTTTAATTAGTACACGTATGGGTTAATACTTGAGAAAAACAAAAAAAAGAATGCCCATAAAAATACTTCTTAGAGTGGTTATAAAAAAGAGTAGAGGGAACCTAAATGAACAAACTAAGAGGGACTCAAAGAAAATTTTGAGTCTAAAAATATTGATTCCAAATAGGCTCTATTTGAGGAGATACATAAAACTTGATACCATAGTGAGAATTTAAAAAAATCTAGGTTACAAACAAAAAATGGTTCAACCAAAATAGATTGGAACTAACTCACACTTCATCATGACAAAAAAATGCTAATGGCTACACAAAGACACACAACAAAACACTTTCAAAATAAAACACAAGAAGAAGACACAAAATAATATGTACAAAATAGGCTTAGTATTATTTACATGAAATAATGCTTCAAGTGCTAGCCATGGATGGAATCTCCATAAAAATCCCTTTTAATTCATTTAAATGGTAGATATTTTCTCCATGGGTATTTGTAGCTTCATATGGCCTAATCCATAGAGGATCAAACTTACGATACTTTCCTTTATCCTTGGATCTTGAATTCCACATGAGGACTAAATCTCCATCCTAGAAGTCCCTTTCAAGTGACTTCTTATAAAAAAATATACTTTTTCAATTGCTTAATTAAAGATTATTTCATGTGCAATCCTTATACTCTCATCCAACTCAACCAATTACATCACCCTATAAGAGAATGCTACACCTCCACTATCACCAATATCCTTTATTAGATGGTACATAGGCTACCCCAAACTGATTGGCATATTTTTATTGGTCCCGTATATAATTTAAAATTGACTCATTCCAATGATAATCTTCTAAGTTACCCTATCTACCCACATTTCATATTTCACTTTGTGATCCCATCTCTTCTTGTTTAGTGTCAATGTCCTTAAGTGATGATTTCATAAGACTCTTGGTGTTATATTCAACATGTTCATTACCTTGGGTATGATGGGGAATGACAAGAAATGAGGTTAATTCCACAATCATTACATCTTTTTGAAATTTCATGTGATCTAGAGCAACATGGAATTATCCATGGTGAGTCTTGCAAGCACATCAATTCTAGTTATGATATTTTTTAACATAAAATCAATTACCATCTTGGACCATTTGGTGAAGTAATCAACTACCACAAGGATTTACTTGAATCCATTGTTAAACATCTTGTGTATTTCACCTATGAATTCAACTCCATAGTGCTGAAAAGGAGCATCTACAATCACTATTAAGAGAGGAACGACACCTAAAAACTTAAGATTAATAGCAAAACTTTGAAAATTATCGCACCTTATCCATTTAAGCACATCCTTGAATATAGTAGACCACCAAAAACCATCTCCAAGGGCTTTATGTGTAGTTTTTTGGCTTTTAAATGATCCCCACAAATAGCATGTGGTATTCATCAATCACTTGGCTAGAATGTTCTTGATTTAGATATTTGAGCAATAATCTACTTGGGTCTCTCCATATCAAATTATCATGGGTAATCGCATACTTTTGAGACTATATTTTTAGGTTTATTTACTAATTTTTATTCATCCCAACATGATACTTTGTGTTTAGAAAATAAAAGATAATGTGTTTGTATCAGGGATCATCTTTCAATGAGCAATCAACATGTGTGTGACCAAAATTAACTTTATTTACCTCATTAACCTTAAGTTTTGTATTCTCCATGATTTTTTCAAACCTTGGCCTCTTACTAGCTTGGTCATTTAAATTTTACTATCATATTCTTATATTTTATTTATCTATATGCATATTTTACCTAAAGCCTCATGCTAAGACTATGATTTACAACTATGTGTAGAACATATGCAATTACTTTAGCACAAATCAAGTATGGTCTATAAATTTTTATCACTTCACTAGGGAATATGCATGCTTCTCCATTTTCAAATACTTCATCTTTGATCCATACAAGGATTTGGTAACGAATGCAATCAATTATTCATATTGGTCCTTGTTCTTTTGTAATAACATATAAAATAGTATGGAAAGAATTAAATGAAAATAATTGGAAAGGATTATAAAATTTAAGAATAATTAAAATTGGCACTTTCTATTTATAGATTTCCTAATCCAAAAAAATATTATGATGATTCTTCCTTCCATGTAACTATTTATCCTTTCTCTATAATGTTGGAGATTGGCTTGGTCTTCTCTACAAAGTTTTGGACAAACTATCTCAAAAAATTGATCTACCCAAAAAATTATTGAACTCATTTCATTTTTTATGCGTTTGAATGAGGTAAAGGGTATGTGCAGGATCATGATGGGCCAAAAAATGGCAATATGATGGGTATGTGTAGGGTATGTGGCTGACAACTTTTTTTACCCAAAATTGATGAAACGAAAAGGGTTTTTAAAGGTGATTCTCATATTTCCACCAATATAAATTATGCTTTACTTTGAATTTAATAAATAATTATTATTCATTTTCTATTTGAATTATGACTAAAGTCCTAATTGATAGGTTGATTGAAAAACATATATATATTTCAAACGGTATCACATTTTTTGAATCCAAAACATGTGCCACATTCTATGCTTCACATACTATAGGATTAAAAAAAGAAAAATTGAATTTCATGAAGTTTTGAACAAGTTAGTGTGGTCAGACATACGAGTTTTTATATTTTTTAAAAGTTTTAATAAAAAATTCATAATTAATTATTCACTTCGAAAAAAATTACAAAAAAATATGCATCACATCTGGACATCAGTCCTCTACTTATATATAAAATCTTATAAAAAATATTATCATTTTATTATGGTTCTAGGGTGGTTAGACAGACACCTACTTATTTTTTCCCTGAAATTTAAGTACTACTGCATTGAAATTTTGAATTTTCACCAAATAGATTTTTTATTTTTAAATAAACCTAGTAGTTTAGAAACTACATTTAATTTGCTACAAATTCTATTCTTACATGTTTTTGAAATAATATAGATAACTTATTCAATTTTTTACGTCAAGTTGCCTAACTCTAATTTTTATGAATTTTTTGCCACTTAAGGGCCTATTTTTTCCATGATGATCTTGCACATACCCTAAATTTCCTTGAACCTCTTTGGATCAATCCTAATTCCATCCTTGGAAAAAATTTGTCCCAATAGTTTTTATTCTTCTACACCAAACACACACTTGGGGTTCAAAAAGATCTTGAATTCAAGGAATCTTTGGAAGATTAATTCTAGATTCTAGTAGTGCTCCTTTCTATCCTTGGAATAAGTTGGTAGGTAATTTTTAAATAAAACCATTGTCTCATCTATTAGACCTACAAGTGTAGTGTCTATAGATATTTGAAATTATGATCCTACATTATGAGTCCAAATGAATTCTCACATACACATGTGTGGACCAAGGAGTTATATTTTTTTTCTTATGCTACTTATACTCAATGAACACAACTTGTTTATACCCTAAGAATCCATCAATAATTGAAATTAAATTAGAACCAATCACCTTTTGCAATAGTTGATCCATTCTAGGAAGAGTATTGTTATCTTTTATGGACTTGACATTCAATTTCCTAAATTCTACACACAACCTCATTTCACCATTCTTCTTCCTAATTAGAACAAGTTTTGAAAACCCATTTTGAGTGTTTGATTTGTGTAATAATACCCCATTCTTTTAATTTGTAAACTCCTTTCATATTTTGGGGACAAGGGTAGGATTAATGGGTCTTTATTTTTTGTGAAATGGCTTGGAATTTGGCTAAAGTGGAATTGTGTTTTGAAAGAGGTCCTCACTATATATGCCTTCAACTCATCATATGACAAATAAAAACACTTTTTGAATGTACTTAATAGTTCTAGATATCATCCTCTTCTCTATTGGTTTTATTCTTTTATCAATGTAGACCATCTTTGGATCAGCATATGTGCCCAAATCCACACCTTCTATATTGTTTTCATCAATTAGTTGACCTATTTTTGTAACAATCCACACTATCAAATATTCTCTCTAGAAATCAACTAGCCCATTATGGATCTTATTGGTATGTTAACAATTCTAATATTTTTAGTTCACATTTTAAAATTCAAAGGCCCCACTTTATTTTCTATTTGCATTATGTTATTTCACTACATGAATTTTATCATTTTCACACTCATGAACCATTCTTGAACATGTAAGAATTAAAAAATCATGCAAGGTTTTAAAGGCACATATAGATCTTACACAATAAGGATCTGAAATTATACACTATTTGAATAGGGTTTCATAGATCTTGACATCACATACATCATATTACTATACATGGAGTAAGACATTTTTACAATGTAAACAAACTATGTGATTGCCTCTAATTAACCATCATTAGTATTTTACTTGCTCTTACACACAAAAATTAGACATTATTTTTTAATATGTAGCAACAGTTGAAGCATATAGTAAAAAAAATTAACCAATAGTATATAATCCACAATGTAATAATAACATTTCAATTATGAAGACATCATAATAATATGAACAATATAAGATTTAATAATTTATGAAACAATTCCTACACACATCATCCATCATACAGCATAATAAAAAATTAGGACAAGATAAAGATAAACATAGGAGGGCCTTATATTGTTGACCATTGTGTTATCTCTATAGTTCTTTCATGTAATATTAGAGGTAAATATTTTGACCATGTATCATAGCAATCTAATCTTCAAGTGTAGTGAATAATACAATAATATTCATTTGATCAAGTGTTGTATGGATATACTAGAGGCTAGTATCAAGTGTCAATATTTTCAAATTAGAGATCCTAAGAACAATGTATGTTAGCCATATTGATTGACCTGGGTGCTCAAAAGGCATGCTAGAGGTATATGGAAAAATTATTAGTGGAATCATTTCTCAAATAGGTAAAAAAAATTGCCAAACCCTTTCTAATCTAGGCACTTATTTATAATTTTAATACCTATTAATGAGATTTTTAGTTATAAATTATCAAACTATTCTAAGATGAAGAGAAAAGGTGTCTAATTTTTTTGATTTATTGACTTTATAATGCAGAATGGAATCCCTTCTTCGTAAACACACACAAATCAAATTAACTCCTAACAAGACACAAGCAGTCTCATTCTGCACCTTTTCAATGTCAAACTTATTTATAAATCTATAATTAGTTACACACACATTACTAGTTCAACCGATTATTTGACAATTTCATCTGTCCAATAAAATCCTATTCAACTTCACAATTCAGATTCCATTAATAATGAAATTCAATGAAGACACAAGCTTCTCCTTCTCAGAATTACAGCTTGCAAATTTCCAGTCAATTAATATCAAATACCCCAATCCTCTATTCTTTTACTCTCCTCAATCTCCTCATGTTGCACTCCTCTACATTCTTCTAATATATATTCCTTTCCATTCCAATTTGGCATCGCACCCTCCTTTCATATGTGCTGGTTATTCACTTTATTGTTTCCCCTTAACTCATCGATCTCCTCTTTCTTTCCACGCATCTCTACCTTTTCTCTTCTATCTGCACTTTTATTTTCAAATTGTATTCCATTTTCATTTTTCAGCAGCTACGAACTCTCTCTCTTTTATCTACAACTACCCCCCACCGCCCCCACTCTGCCCTCCCGGCTGCGTACATTTCTGGCTTCTCCTATCGCGCCTGTTATCTTCTTTTCCTCTGAACTTATATTATTATTTTCCGATGGTGTGATCTCTCTGACTTTTTCCCTCTTTCCAATCTGCAGTATCAATTATATTTGATCTTTCTCCTCTTTCATTGCATCATTTTATTCTGTCTTTGAATAATTCTCATTCTTTTCACCTCATTTTCGGGTGCTAATCATCACCTGTATGTAGCCCATGACTCTTCCTTGTCGTCTGGTATTTCTCACTTCTTCTTAGGCTGTGACCCCCTGTTTGCAATTGCAATCTGCAATGTTTTTTATTTCCCTGATAGGCTACGTTCTTTCTCCCATTCATGGCGCTAACTCTCCCATAGCCATCGCGCCCCTTCAACTTCTCTCTCCTTTATTCTATCTACTCTCTCTTCTATCCTTTTCTTGGCAGCCTCCTCATCTTTTTCTTCTCTTCTTTTCTTGAAGCCACGACCCATGCTCTCTCTAGTGTTGGGTGTTGAAGCCCAACGATCACCTTATCCATTGGTCACTTTTCCCTCCAAATGATGTCTCTTGACATTCTATGCTATTTGTAATTGTTTATTATGGATAAGGCATAAATTATTGTTATTGTATCTTGTTGCTGCAATCAGCTATGGTGATGTGTGTATCTAGAAACAGAGAATAATAAAATTTCCTTGCTTCAAAAATTGGACGTAGTCATTTTTATGGTGAACCACTATATATTTGTGTCTTCGTGTTATTACTTCTTTTGTTCTTAATTCAACTTTTTGCAATTTATTTTTCTTTCTATCTTTGATTAGTTTATCAACAATTGGTATTAGAGCAAGGCGTAATTGTTGTTTCAGAATTGTGATAATTTATGGGTATGAAGGAAGCAAATGGAAGATAGAGAAGTTCACGGGGAAAAACTTCGTATTGTGGAAAGTGAAGATGGAGTCTTTGTTGATTAAAGATCTTTCACTCGCATTGGAAGGAAAAGTGAAAAAGCCAACTACAATGTCAGATGAAGACTGGGAAAAATTAGATAAGAAAGCAAGAGCGACAATTATCTTATCGTTGTCCAGTAACATTCTCTTCAATGTCACAACAAAGAAGACTTTGAAAGAATTGTGGGACAAATTAACAGATATGTACGAGATGGTTTCAGCTTCGAATAAAGTTTATCTCATGAAAAAATGATATAATTTGAAAATGAAGGAAGGTGGAGTTGTATCAAACCACTTGAACGAATTCAACACGTTGATCACCCAATTGATTTCGGTGGGTATAAACTTAGATGACGAAATCAAAGCCATCTTATTGCTATGTTCTCTTCCAAATAGTTGGAAAGGTGTTGTGATGGCAATCAACACCTTCGTATCTCGGAAAGCTAAACTTAAGTTTGATGACATTGCTGCAACTCTACTCAGCGAAGATATGCGAAGGAAAAAACAAGGAACCATATTTAGTGATGCCTTGATTTTTGGAAATAGAGGGAGAAACCAAGAAAGCGGTGTTGTGCCTGTTGCACACATGCCCCATTCGGACCGGGGACCCCCTCTTTCCTTTTTTGCTTCGCCGGGTCATTTTTTCTTTTGCCTCATTTTGCATGCCCCTATTTATGAGCTTGATATTGGCCACACGCTACAAAGTCATCGCATTTCAAATGGCCAAAATCACCACTTCAAATTTGCTTAGACATTTGGCTTTTGCGGAAATCCCCTTGCGGGTTTCCCTTAGTCTTTTTCCCTAGCATCCTTTAGCCCCTACGAACTCGCATTTGCGGGTCGCCATTGCTGCTTCATCGCTAAGTAGCAGCTAACCTAGGGCATCTGCCCACATGGCGGGCCCTACAATGTCCTTCACCGTCTGAATCTCTGCCAGCAGCCGCACCAAGTCGGGTTTCTGCAAACCCCATCTACACTACCTGCCACCATACCAGAATTTATTACACGTCATTAATGGCAGTTCACCTATAAAAGGGGGGTCAAACCTATCATTTTCACCTCTAGTTTTCAAATTTTCAAACGGTGAACCAAGAGCTCAAAACCGTGCGAGATTATTCAACAGACTTAGATTGGATTTTCTCTGCATTACACGCAGTCTCAAAGGTAGGCACACCTTATTCTCTATTGTGTGATTAAATTCTAAGGTATTAGGGTTTTGAAAAGTATTAAAATTGTTGAAAGAAAACATAGTTTGCACTTGGTGGTCTTGCCAAATTTTACAAATCTTTATAAACGACCTACCTCTGACATCCAAACCCTCAGCGTCATCTTAAATTTGTGAAAACTGCAGTTTCCTTCACACAGATTCTCGCTTTTCCCTTGCCATTCTTTGTATTGCAGACAAACCCTTCTGGCCCACACAGATGCTTTAACCATTCTTAATGAAATTTGAAAAACCTAAGAAAAGGCTACTATCAAACCGATTGCGGGAACGCCCATGCGGGGTTCCTGTTGCGGGTGGCTCCCATTCCACCGCCACTGATTAGCAGCCTAGCCCTAGTGGCTTTTCGCATCGCGAATTCCACACCTAGTGTCGCCACAAAACTTATAAGCTTAACACTTAGAAAAATGGTGAATTCAAAGTGCCCACGCAGGCTAGTTTGTGCAAACGGGCATCATCGGAAGTCTACTTGTCGAGCGTCATTATCCTATGGCCAAATCCTAGCATCCACTCGCACCGTGAGATCCACTTCTCTCATTGTCGACCGGGTGTCTAAAATTTTCTAAGTCCGAACTTGTTGTAAGCCGCTACGTGCAGCTCATCATCCTTCGATCACCGTTGCCTAATGGCAAAGCCACCCCATCCACCCGTATTGTGGGCTCCACTTACCTCATCTCCATCTCGTCTTCAAGAATCTACCAGGCCAAAACAATAAGTCAAAAAAAATTGGGGGATGGTCTCTACGGGTGGCCACCTATGGATGGCCGTTACTCCATTTCTGTTCCTCAAATGGTCGAATGCTCGCATCATCCTGCATGATGGGTTCTGCAAGAATTGTTTCCCTTCTGCACTCCCAAATGATTGAAACTCTAAGGCTTAACTCACTATGTCTGAAGTGCCCGCGGGTCCCACAATGTGGAGCTCTGCCTACAGGTCTCTATCCCTTGAATGCTGCTATCTAAGCTCCAAACGCCCTTCAACCTCCCTAGGCTCGCACAACCCAAACCTGCAAAAGCATCAAGGCATAACCTAGTAACACCAAGTACCTTGTGACTCATTTTTGCACATGTCAAACCGCTTTTTGAGAAATTTTCCTTCTTGACAGACAATGCAAAAATCTCTTTGTGGGTCACCACCTGCGGGATTCTATGGCTTCAGAGGCGTTCTTTAACTACCTTCATTTTGACAGCTTCTACCTAGGGGAAACCCACATCCCTGGGCCTGCAATTCCCTAAATGACCTAAATAAGCTCCAAATATTGAACGATGATTCAAGTTTTATGCTCTTTTGACAATTTATTAATGATCTAATGCTCGATCTGCAGGATTTGACTGATATTTACTTGCATTTATATGTAAGCGCACTTATTGCATCTTGTGATTGCAGGATTTATGGAACCTACTGTGGGGCCTTCTGAGAAGCCAGCACAAAAACTTGACAAGGGAAAGAAGCATGCTTGCCCTCCCAAGGGAAAAGAAGAGAAAGAACAAATGAAGTATGAGTTTCACAGAGTTGAACACATGTCAAAGCTCACCTCCAGCTGGGAGAGATCTTAGATGCCAACTTTGGGCATGTTAGTATAGATGAATTTAGGGAGAGGGTTATGTTGAACCCCAAAATAGATAGGGCCTTGAAAATTAGGAAGAGTGGCCTAGCTAAAGCCATTGGTTTCCCTCCCGCACTTATAGCTCTGGAGTTGGTAGTGGCCTGCTGGGAGTGCTACCACTTCAATAGAAAGATAACTGACCATGACGAAAGAGTATTGGAAGATTTTTTTGCCAAGTCAATCGATGAGACCTTTGGCATTCCAGTCTTCGACAAGATGGAATAAGTAAAGAAAGGATTTTCCCAAAATGTATGGAAAATAGATCCTATTGGGTTCAAATGAACAATCAACCAGAATTGGTTGAAGGATAGGAGGGAAAGTGCTTCCAAAGTTCCGTAGAAAAAATAACTGAGTGACTTCTTTAAGGAGTACCATGATCTAGTCACACTCTTGAGTAGAGTAATGGGTTTTCCCATAGCTACATTCTTTGAGAACTTGATGTTTATTTTATAGAAGAGATCCTCAAAGGAAAGACTAGATTCCATTGGGCAAAGATGGTTAGTGAAAACATGCATGAGCAATTAATTGAAGAAAAGAAACCTCTCACTTCTTCATGAATTCCTCTTTGGTCTACCTCTTGGCGGCCAAGTTCCCATATAAAGTATTATTCAGCACTAGAGAAATGGGATCCAAACAAGGGCAATTAAAAGTATATGACTGCTATCCTCAATCACAATATAGGAACTTCAAGAGGGAGCACATAAGACTAAATGATGCCTTCATCGGGCATATAATTAGACTCCTGGGGGGAGATTTTGAAAGAAGGGTAACGCACATTGCGAAAGCAATTGTGACAAGTTTCTAATATATGTTCATCTAGTTCCCCAAGTTCACCTACATCAAGGCTGAGGGATTCTCAAGAAGACCTTACAGGTTACCTCGCTACCCCAATGACAGGATTATCATATTAGAGGTAACTCGACAACTACAAACTTACCATTCCTTGTTGAGCAACAAACATAGGGCTGTAGTCCCATATCCTCTCACTCTTGTACAAGGTATGTATGCTTGCACCACTGCCCAATGTGCAGAATACTCAAAAAAGGAGTTGGTTGAGTATAATCTTGACCTTCATATAGACAAAGGAAGAGTGGACCCCAAGGGTAAGTTGAATAAATGGGTTGGGAGGAGAGTATTCACATTGACCTCATGTCAAAGACTTTTGGGAGAATTGTAAAGACAACAAAGAGGTTTGGATGTACCACTATATGAGAATGACTCACATTCGTGAAATCAATCAATTTCTTTCAATTCTAGACCAAGTTGTTAATGATGAAAACATGATAGATGAAAGATATGGTTCCTTGATGAATACACCTTTTCTAGTGATAGACTGGTCCATAGAGGAGGTCACTGACCTAAACATTCTCACCCGTCCTATTGAGAATAGAACAAGACAATGGCTAGAAGAACAGATTGCCAAATTGAAGGAACAAGGTACCGAGCTCACATATGGGGAGCTTGAGGATGAAATGAGTAGTGAGACTAATAGTGTTGTTGTTGTGGAACCCTCTGGTGAGGCACTGAAATCCCCACCTGTTACAACATCCAAAAAGAGGAAGGAGGTGCCTAAGTGTAAGCCTAAGCCCAAAGTCTATACCAGAAAGACAACAGAGGGACCACCTCCACCAAAGAAAGGAAGAAAAGGGACATTTTTGTTATAAATTCTAACCATTCAAGAGGAAGAGTCCTAGCTCAAAGAAGTAGAGTATGAGCGGCCTCGCTCGCCACCACCAACCATTCCCACTTCCCTTGTCGCTGCTACTACCACTCCACCTCCTTCAACACAATCTTTTCCTATCTTGTCTCCACCTACGGTGGACATCTCTATCCACCTTTCCTCAACCTCACCAACTACCCTGGTGGTAGTGTTGGACTCTTCTCGCTCCACTACTTCCCCACTATCAACTTCTTCACTCCTACCTCCCTTTCCTACTCTATCCAATTTTCCTCTGTCCATAATGACAACCATTATGACAATACCCACTCTGTCGCACATCTTCACAGCAATTATGCAGAATGTACCTAATGAACTCTAAGAGGTAATCCTTGACCCCAAGGTTCAAGCTTTAATGGCTCAAATTGTTGTTGCGCTGCCTCTTCCCCCACCACCTATAGAACCATTGAAGATGGAATCCACAATGAAAATCTCAAAAGAGATGGAGAAGCAACACACGAAACAATAAAGAGAGGCTGCAAAGGACATCATTGACAAGCCTGGGGATTCTTATAGGGATTACTACTTTGAACACCCGAAGGTTGGACTAAGTGTAAATATCGATATGGTAGCTTCCAATGAAGAAGTACAAAAAGGCTCTGGGGACAAAGGAGATGGCAGGCTCAATGAGCCTTATGAGGTAGAAACCTTAGATCAAGAGCTAGATGAGGAGTTGTCTCACGAGCACAAAGATGTAATTGAAGAGGCTAACCTTGACGAGCATTACTCCAAAGAATAAAAAGAAGATATCAATATAGATGTGGAGATCCTTGAGGGTCCTCCATGAACTGGACAAGAAGAGGGCCTGAGACAAGAAGGAATACATTCAGAAGAGGAAGTTCTTCCTGAGAAAGAGCTAGGAAGGAAAGAAGAACAAAGCATGAAAGAAAAGTATGTCGACCCTAAGAAGAGTGTCGAGGCAGAACTTGGAAAGGACAAGGCAGCTTCTGTGCAACAACAAAGCATCACTAAAGAGAACGTAACTCCTACTAAGCCGGATAGAGGAAAGGCTATGCAGATAGAAGGCTTATTCGAAGAGGAAAAGGGTGAGGGGAAGATCCCTAGTGATGAGGAAGATGAGTAGGACAAAGAGGAAGGTGATCACAAGTCACCCAAAGGTCAAACTAAGATTCCTAACTAGCTAGAGCTCCAGTTGGAAAAGAAGAAGGCTCCTATGATCGCCAACCCACAGGCAAGATTAGAGGCAATCTTAGCATGAGCTCAAACAAGAACCAAAAAAGAGAAGAATCCCAAGGTCTTCTCTCACATCACAGTGGATGCCTCCACGTCGCAGATGATACAAATTTCCACCCCAATAGAAGGAAAGGATAGAAGCACCATTAAGGGGCAAGAGTATCAAATTTCAACAATCAACCTAGGTCCAGCGACCTGTGAGCAAAATATTGGTGACTTGCAGGGGTTGGTGGCCACCATTGTGCAACAAATGAACAAATATCAGTCCACTAAGGAGGAGTTGAAAGCACAGGTAGCAAACCTCACTACTTATATTCAACAATGGACATCTATAGAAGAGGAAGCTCCAGTAGAATCATCGGCACCACCCTCACTGCTTTCCAAAGAGGATATCAATAAGATGGAGAAGAGGAAGAACTAGGACAATTCCATGATTGCTTGGTTCAATAAAGTGGTATCCATTGGTGACAAAGGGATCGATCATGGTGTCACAATGTACAACAGGTATCAAAGCCTAGGAAAGGACATAGAAAGTCTGATATGTACTTATAAGGAGTTCCCAGAATCATACAAGATCATGTATCCTAAATTGGAGTGCATCCTCAAGCTTTCACGAGACATCTGGGAAAAGGAGTTGGAAGTACCAAAGGAAGATCACTGGTTGATAGAAACCTGGCTAATGAACCTAGATTATAGGAAGGAAGTTATGGGAAATGTCTTGCATGATCTCAATGTTGACCATGAATGGGTTGTTGAACATCGGGTAGACAATGTTGACTATCTAAAGTTAATGACATATTTCAAGATGCCTTCCTTAGAGCTAGATCCAGAAAAGATCAATCCTTTGTTCCACAAGAAAATAGAGCAAGGACCTGGTGACACGCTATCACCAGACTTTATTTATTTTTTTGTGAGAGCCTTCGAGCAGACAGAGCAGATGATCGAGGTTTCCTCAAATTATATAGAGAATCAGTAGGAAATATAGAAAGAATCAAGAGGATGTCTTTCCAGATCCTCAAATCTGAGCTCTCTAAGGAGAAGAAGCTTATAGCTATGTTTGAAAAGTTTGTAGAATATGCAAAATGCTTAAAAGGCAGCTAGAAAGACCATCATAGATGATGAATATTTGTCAAAGTAGCTATAAAGAATGACAGCCACTACAAGACAAAACTACTACAGTGCCAAGGTCACTAAATGACAAAATAAGGAAAAAGACAGATGTATTTTATATTGTGATATATTTGGGGCTAGGTGAAACCCTAATGTAAAATGAATTTGAGCCACACAATGAAAATCAATCTTTTCCATTCATTTTTCTTTTGGAAAACTATAAATAGGGGTCTCCAATCATTTTCAAAGAGAGAGTTGAGTTGTGTAAAGGCATGCTCCAGAAAATTAATGAGAATAGCATTGTTTTATCTGGGTTCTTGTTTTTTCTTCTCGTGTGTGCATGATTCATTCTCCCAACATTAGATTTTAGCTTTGTTGTTTTAGTTTTAAGTTGCTTTAGTTGTTAGTATATGCTACACTTTAATGGTGAAGAATGTTGTGGTGTTGATATCTTCCTTGCTCATACTTTTTGTTGCCTATTGACGATAACTAGTTGTGTAAAGTTAGTATGAGCATTGTTTTATTGATTCACTTAAGTTAATCTATTTTTCATTATTAATGGTGAATAGATGGTTGAAAATCTACATACCTTAGAAGATTGTGCTTGTTTCATGAGACTGTAGGCTGATCTTGGTTAAGTGGAACTTAGTTTTAGGAAGGTTGTTCATTGTAGCATCCTCCATTATTACTGTTCAACATTAGTTGTAGGTTTAAGAAACTTCTTACCCATTTTCCCTTTTTACTTTTCTTTGAAGTTTGAATTAAGACAAAGTTCTAGCATCATCTCAAAGCCAAATTTGATGGGTAAAGAGGAGTTCTAGACTGTTGTCTTGAACTTGCAGCAATTGTACTACATTTCTATAACTTACAAAACTCCTTTTGCAGATCCAATTCCCTCCAAGCTTAGTCAACCATAAATGCCCTTTGTGATTACCAACAAATCACATCAACCAACTGAACTATTCTAAGATTAGTTATTACCTAACACCTGAAATTCCTTGGCGTGATTTCTAAAACTTTGTTGTAGGAATTACCTTTCAAGAGAGGCATTGCATTTGTGCATTGTTTGTGTTGAGAAGTTCTAAAACACCCATCAAAATTGGGTCCTCTTCCCCTCAAAGGTCTCATAGAGTGCTTAGATCCATGCCAAACAAGGGAGGATTCCAAGAACTAAAACCTCCCACCAAATCTAAGAGAGCCAAAAAGGGAGAAGCATTAGCTTCAACCCCATCCACTAGACCTCCATCCCCTCCATCCAATTCTTGCCCTCCACTTCCAACAACACTTCCTTCCTCCCATTCGCTCCACACTACCTTTCTACCCTTCACCTCCCACAACCAAGGTGTTGCCCCAACTGCTACTTCATCACAACCTCAAGTTACTATAGCACATCAAGTGCAACCTCTGCCTCCCACAATGGCTTTGCTGGGTAACAATCTATCTCCATTATCCTTCAACAATTACCATGACATGCCAAAGAATCCAGAGGGATTTTGCACCAAGTTCCACCCACATGACCCACAAAGGACAGTAGAAGAGCACATCAAGATCTTCCAAACAGCCTTGAAGGATATGCAAATAAGACATGAAGATGTGGCTTGTAGGCTCTTTCCCTACTCATTGGGATAGGAGGCCTTCTATTGCTACATCCATCTGCTGACTAGATCCATCACCACTTGGGATAAAATGAACGACACATTCCTGCAGAATTTCAAGCTTCCTTTCAACCCCTCTGAGTTATACCAACAATTCATGTCCATTAGGAGGGAAGTTAATGAGCCCATTATCTCCTTCAATGACCGATTCCATAGAGCTCACATGAAGTTGCAGCCTCCCTATGTGGTTGATGATGCCTTGACTAGGCTGGTCTATTATGCAGCCTTGGATAATCTTACATCCACATTGGTGAAAATAATGTGCCTGCCGCTTGCTAAGTTGGTGGATGCATATGCAAAAGTAGTCACAGAAAGCATCTATAGATCTATTTCCCTCATTAGGGTTAGATGCTCATTCAACTCAAATCTAAGGGCTTACCCATGCCTTGGCCAATCAGACGCCCATGATAAATCAAGTCCCTCAGCTGCAAATAGTGCTACATCTAGGGCAGCCCCTAAACCAAGCGCCTTTCATGCCTCATTACTTGTAGTCTTCATAGTAGTAGTCTTATGCTCAATAGCCCCAAGTTCCTGTATACTTCCAAAATTCAAAATTCTCGCTTTCCAAGAAAAACCAACCCACGACGCATCTGGTGTTCCTTCAAAATTTAGTACCACAGTAGAATAATGCAGAGAAGGATCAAATTGATGAATTGACTGAGATGGTAAAGAAGTTATCCACGAAGATGACACACCTAAGGAACCAAAACAACCAATTATAGGCCTCCTAAAGGAGCATCCAAGCCGACCTCAATCAAGACAATCGTGATTTGGGTGCTTCTTTTGGGAAAAATTATGAAAGAGGACAAAATTTAGGCCTGAAATTTGAACAAAGACCTTCACAAAGGAAAAATTGAATGTGGAACACAAGGCCAAATAATGGAGGTGTCCCTACACATCTCAATCAATCAACCAGCACAGATAAGTCTACAAGCGTGGTTTATCTTGCCGAGGCTTCCCTATCCGGATGGTGTTGGATCCACAAGACAAATAAGAATTCTGAGTTGCATTGCCCAGAATTTCAAACTACTATAGAAATTTTTCAAGTAGAATTCTAGAATGCAGTCGATGGCTCAGGTTGTCAAGACTTAGTTCCTTGGTATCCATATGATTCCTCAATGTTGGTGGTCAACTAGGCTCCTTTCCCAAAAAGTGAAAGTAACGTACCCGAGAAGGAGGCTTCCCCCAAAGGCAAAGAAGCGAAAGAGGTAAGTAAAGATGATGCTTTATCTCAACTCTTTGATTCAGTAGATAATGTTCCAGTAGATGAGGAAGAACTTCGTGAGGATGAAGTCCACATGTTCCACCAAAGGGAAACTCCCTATAACCTGAGAAATAGACAAGTTGGTGGTCCTTTCACAACTTCTACTCCTCCCAACAACATTGGTACCCCGCTTGACCCTAATGCCAACAACAATCCTACCTATCCCCATGTGCCTACCTAGTACTTTAACCTTGAAGAATTCAAGAAGATTGAGTTGAGCCTTTCAGCTTTTGAATTAGTCAAAGTCCCAGCTACCAAAAATGCCTTCTTTAGAATGCTCAATGGGACTGTTTCATCCAATTCAACCCAAGAATCGCCTCCCAAGGTGGTTTCATTTGACGCCTCCCAAAGTGATCCTGTAATTAGGGAAATCTTGGGAAGGAAACCCAATCAGCCCCCAAACTAGCAAGTCAATAAAATTTGACCAGTAGACAAATCTCCCCCCAAAGAGTTGAATCAAGTGCAAGAAAAGGATAAATCCAATGACAAAGACAAGGCTCAAGTAGCCCAAGCCAACGTATCTATGGGGTTGTTCCAAGGGAAGCTAGAGACCCCTCCTTTCTTGACAACAATCAGAATATTTGGCAAGAATTTGCACAACTGTTTGTTGGATTTGGGAGCTTCAACCAATGGCATGCCACCAGCAATATGCAAATCCTTAGGAATAAATTCCACCCCCTCCCGATGGAAGGTAACTCAGTTGGATAAGACTGAAGTGAACATGGTTGGGGAATTGAATAGAATACCCATGCAGATTGCAATGGATCCAAGGGTCTAGTAGGTTATAGACATTCAGGTTGTCGATATTTTGGACACCTATGGCATCATACTCAGAATAGATTTCACCCAAGCCCTAAATGGTTATGCTATTTTATATTATTCCTACTTATGGCTGCCTTGGAAGGGGTTGCCTAATCAAATATGCTTTGATTGGGAGCCTCAAATGAAGTTCATGATCACATAGTACAACAACACTTGAACGAGGTGTTATTTGTAGAAGTGGGGTTGGGGAATTATTGTCCCATAGCCTATAAGGGTGAAGAAGAGTTCCAAGAAGAAGAAGTGGTCGAAGAGGTCTTCTTGTATTATGTAGTGCCCCCACTAATTTAACCCATGTCCCTAATAGTACAGAGGTGTTGGTTGAATCCAAAGAGGAAGAATCCTACAAAGATGGTAACCTTGGATTGTTGGATGGATTCCAAGAATTTATGCAAAAATGTACACAGGATCAACTTAATTTGGGAACTAAGATGGATTTTTAGGAGCTACTATTGCCAAGCTGGTGCAGGGTACATAATGCAACCCATTCTAAATTTGAATGTTTCCTATTCAAGTAGCAATGGGGCATATCAAGGGACAAGTTACTCCTAGGGAAGAAATAGGAAAACAGAAAAATCAAGACCAACCCAAATCCATGCAACCACCTAATGATATAGAAGTAGATCTGCAACCAAGAAAGGAAGCACACTCAACCAACTCCAAAGTAAAAGACTCTTCTAAGTTTTGGACACTGCACTTTGATGGATCCAAATCTAAGCAAGGAGTAGGAGCCAGCTTCGAGCTCATTAGTCCCATGGGTAAGACATATTTTTTTGCCCATAGACTCCAATTTTATTACACAAATAATGTATCAGAGTACGAGGCATTAGTTCATGGGCTTTTGATGACATTAAGAAAAAAGGTTAAAATGTTGCAAGTGTTTGGTGATTCTAAGCTAGTAGTGAAACAAATTAGGAAACTTTACTCCTGTCATGATAGAAGGTTAGCAAACTATAGACATAGCGTATGGGATCTTATAGAAGGATTAGATGCATTCAACATTCAGTTGATCCCTTGCAATAGGAATCAAACTATCGATGCATTAGCTCAAGCAGCTAGCACTCTTCAGCCCCTTTCCTTAACCGGCTTAAATAAATTTACTATAGAGCTCACCTCTACCCCATCAATTCCAAAAAACGTCACCAAATTTCAAGTGTTCAACAATGACAAGCACATCCTTGATTTCATCAGTAGTTCTGATGTGTTTGCAACCCAAATCATTGATGAAATGGACCTAGAGGAGGTTGAACTTGACATAGAGGGAGTAATCAACTTAAAGAGCAACACAATCGAGAGGTGTGGTTCAGCTAGAGAGAATATTTGATTTGGATCAAATAAGGGATCAAGATTAGCAAACTAAGAAAGATTCAATAGACAACCAATGTGATGCTCACAATATGGGCATGGCTGAAGAAGTTAGAAATGTGTTCATAGGAAAAGGGTGTACACCAAAGGAAAGAAAGTGGATCATTGGTTCCTTACACACCTATCATGATGTAATTGCTTGGGGATACGGAGACTTGAAAACCTATGATACTTCAATTATCACTCATACCATTCCCCTCAAGCCAAATGTGAGGCCTTTTTGACAGCGTCAACACCCAATCAATGTGCTATTGGAGCCAATTATTTTCAAAGAGGTTTAGAAGTTGATGTCAGCCAGAATTATCTTCCCAGTTAGGCACTCCATGTGGGTAGCGAATTTGGTTTCAATCATAACTTGAAGAATGGAGAGATCAAATTATGCATGGATTTCCAAAATCTAAATAGAGCCTCTGAAAAGGACAAGTACCTAGTGCCTTCACTAGATGAGGTATTGCAAATAGTCAATGGATCCCAAATGATGTCATTTTTGGATGGCTACTCAGGATATAACCAGGTGATGGTGCAGTATGAAGATAGGCACAAAACAGTGTTCACTACAAAGTGGGAATTTTTGCATACAGAAGGATGTCATTTGGATTAATCAACGTTGGCGCTATATTTTAGTGTGCCATGGACATTGCCTTTAAGGATCTCATTGGCAGGTGCATCATTATATACATGGATGATCTCACCGTTTTCTCTAAAAAAAGGGGAGACCTCATCTTCGATTTATGCAAGGTCTTTCAAAAATGTAGAGAGTTTGGCATCTCGTTGAACCCGAAGAAATGCATTTTTAGAGTGACTGAAGGAAAGTTGTTAAGACATATGATTTCTGAGAAAGGGATCTCAATAGATCTAGAGTGCATCCAAGCCATATTGAAAACTCAATCCCCGAGTAGTAAAAAGGAAATGAAGTCCTTCTTTGGGAAAATCAACTTCGTCAAGAAATTCATCACAGGCTTCGTAGAAATCATCAAGCCGTTGAACACCATACTCAAACAAGATGCTAAAGTGGAGTGGACATCGGAAGCCAAGCCAAATTTTGAAGAAATTAAGAAAGCAATTGTTGATGCTCCAGTACTAGTTAGTCCAAACTATTTGAAGCCATTCTACATTTATTCTTTCACTTCAAATCACTCTTGTGCTAACGTAGAAAGATGATGAAGGAAATGAGCACCCCATTGCATTTATGAGTGCTCCACTGAAAGATGCAAAATTATGATACCACAATGTTGAAAAGCAAGTCTATTCCTTAGTAAGAGGAGTTAAGAAATTTTATCATTATATTTTCTAGAACAAGGTGTTTGCAATTATCCCAAATCTAGCAGACAGGACCCTATTAATGTAGAATGAGTTAGGAGAAAGAAGAGAAAAATGGGTCACTTTGCTACAAGAATATGACATGGAGATTCATCCCATGAAGCTAGTCCAAGGACAAACCCTCACTCGTACCATAGCAGAAATAGGACCCAAGCTCATAGTGCAGCAATACCAGCTGGAGGATGTTTCTCTAGGAGAATGGTACAATGACATACTCTATTATTTATTGAAAAAGTGCCCATCATGGCTACAAGGAGTATAGAAACATGCTTTAAGGTTGAAGAGCAACAACTACATGTTGCAAGGATCCATATTGTACAAGAAAGATCATGAAGGAATCTACCTCAGATGCCTGGGAAAGGAAGAAGCAACTAAGGTGTTGAAATAGTTTCGCAATAGGTTTGGCACTAGCCACGGATCTGGCCCTTCAACCGCTCATTAGATTTTGTGGGTTGGCTACTACTGGCCAACGCTATTCAAAGATGTATACAGCCATGTCAGATCTTGTCACGTCTATCAAACCGCCGCCACCTGAGAAAGGAATGTTGTTGTCACGTTGCAACCCGTCATGAAGGTAAGGCCTTTTGCTTAGTGGGGACTCAACTTCATTGGTTTGGTAAGCCCACCATCCTCTGTAGGCCATAGGTACATTCTAACCGCTTCTAATTATTGTACTAGATGGACTGAAGCAATAGCGTGTAGGCAGTGTAAACTGAAGTAGTCACTAATTTTCTAGAAAGTTTTATTTTAAATCACTTTGGTTTCCCATTTGCTTTGGTTTGTGACAATGGTTCCACCTTTTCATCCCTTAATTTTTCTAGTTTGGCCTTTGATTATCGGATCATGTTCAAATTCTCCTTCAATTACTATCCCCAGGGGAATGGCCTAGTTGAATCCACAAACAAAAATCTGTTGATTGTTATCTGAAATCTACCTTACTTGAACTCCAACTTGTCCTAGGACTAAACCCTTATTTGAGTCTCTTCACATCTATCTCGAGTTACACACAATACACATCGTAAATACTCCTGACGAGCTATATGATAGTCATTATGAGGTTTTGACAAGCGAAAAATCTTAAGTCTGCTCTAGTGACCACTGTGATTTCCAAACCCATTATGAGCTTCAGTGCTTATGCAGTTGAGCAAAGAGTATCAAAATAAAATATCAAAAGGAAGGAGAAAAGAAAATGTTGAAATTGGCAACTATGTGAGTGTGCGGACAACTCTATCAAGGCTATGGACGCCTTACTGGTAGTGGAGCAATGTCCAAGTTACTTTTGGGGTTAGACAACTTACATAGCTTGCCTCAATTGATTGATTGTTGTTTTTTATGGTCTCTGAATGAAGGAAATGAACACACTACACACACTCCTGAGATTTTTTTGCGATCGGATTCACCCAAGGATTCTTTTCTTCTCGAGTATTTAATTTTTTTATGGAAATTGGCTTTTGGTTTGCAAAACTAGAGATTCTGGTTTCCGAATGAATCCTAACCCCTAGAATGCTCGGGAGTGTTCTCCTAGCAGAGTCGCCATTTGTTGTGCCTATTGCACACTTACCCCATTCAGACCGGGGACCCCTCTTTCCTTTTTGGCTTTGTCGGGTCATTTTTGGATTTTCCTCATTTTATGTGCCCCTATTTATGAGCTTGATATTGGCCACATGCTATAAATTCATTGCATTTCAAATGGCCAAAATCACCACTTCAAATTTGTTGTCATTTGCCTTTTGCAGAAATCCCCTTGTAGGTTTCCCTTAGTCTTTTTCCTTGGCATCCTTCAGCCCCTACAGACCCGCATTTGTGGGTCTCCCTTGGCAAGTTGTCATTGCTGCTTCATCACTAAGTAGCGGCTAACCTAGGGTGTCTGCCTGCATGGCGGGCCCCATAATGTCCATCATCCGAGTCTCTGCCAGTGGTCATGCCAAGTCAAGTTTTCGTAAACCCCATCTACCCTACCTACCGTCATACAAGAATTTATTACAATTCATTAATGGTAGTTCACCTATAAAACGGGGGGATCGAACCTATCATTTTCACCCTGGTTTTTAAATTTTCAAACAATGAACCAAGAGCTCCAACCCGTGCAAGATTATTCAACAAACTCAGATCGAATTTTCTCTAAATTACACATGGTCTCAAAGGTAGGCACACTTTATTCTCTATTGTGTGATTAAATTCTAAGGTATTATGGTTTTGAAATGTATTAAAATTGTTGAAAGAAAACATAGTTCACACTCGGTGGTCTTGCCAAATTTTGCAAATCTTTATAAACAACCTACCTCCAACATCCAAACCCTTGGTGCCATCCTAAATTCACGAAAACTACACTATCACCTTCATGTGAGTTCTCACTTTCCCCTTGTCATTCTTTGTATGGTAGACAAACCCTTGCAACCCGCACGAGTGCTTCAATCGTTCTTAATGAAATTTGAAAAACCTCAGAAAATGGCTAAGTTGTCCGCCCGATTGCAGGAACGCCCATGTAGGGCTCCCATTATACGTGGCCCCTGTTCTAGCATCGCTGATTAGTGGCCTAACCCTAGTGGCTTTCTACATCCCAAGTTTCACCCCTAGTGTTGCACCGAAACTTATAAGCTTAACACCTAGAAAATTGGTGAATTCAGAGTGCCCATGTGGGCTAGTTTGTGTAGACGGGCATCATCAGGAGTCTGCTTGTCGACCATCATTATCCTATGGACAAATCCTAGCATCTACCTACACTGTGGAATCCACTTCTCTCACTGCCGACCAGGTGTCTAAAATTCGCTAAGTCCAAACTCATTGCAATCTGCTACGTGTGGCTCACCATCCTTCGATCATTGTTGCTTAACAACAAAGCCTCCCTTGTCTTCCCACACTACGAGCTCCGCTTACCTCATCTCCTTCCCATCTTTAGGAATCTACCAGGCCAAAATGATAAGTCAAAAACAATTGGGGGATGGTCTTTGCGGGTGGCTGCATGCAGATGGTCACTACTCCATTTTTGTTCCTTAAACAGTTGAATGCTCATGTCATCCCGCATGACGAGTTCCACAAGAATTGTTTCCCTTCCACATCTCCCAAAAGATTGAAACTATAAGGCTTAACTCACTACGTTTGAAGTGCCCATAGGTCCCACAATTCAGAGCTCCTCCTATGAGTCTTCATCCCCTAAACACTCCTATCTAATGGCTGAACTTCAAACGCCCTTCAACCTCCCTATGCCCACACAACCCAAACTCTCAAAGGCATCAAGGCATAACCTAGTAATACCAAGTACCTTGTGACTCATTTTCGCATGTGTCAAACCAATTTTTGAGAAATTCTCCCTCTTGATAGACAATGCACAAATCTCTCTATGGGTCACCACTTGTGGGATTTTGTGGATTCAGAGGCATTATTTAACTACCTTCATTCTAATAGCTTCCGCCTAGGGGAAACCTGCATCCCTAGGCCCGCAATTCCCTAAATGACCCAAATAAGCTCCAAATATTGAATGATGATGAATTCAATGCTCTTTTGATAATCTATTAATGATCTAACGCTCGATCTATAGGATTTGACTAATATTCGCTTACATTTATATGTAAGCACACTTACTGCATCTTGTGTATGCAGAATTTATGCAAGCTACTACAAAGCCTTCTAAGAAGCCAGTGCAAAAACTTGACAAGGGAAAGAAGCCTGCTTTCCCTCCTAGGGGAAAAGAAGAGAAAGAACAAATGAAGTATGAGTTTCACAGAGTTGAACACATGTCAAAGCTAACCTCTAGCTAGGAGACGATCTTAAATACCGACTATGGGCACGTTAGTATAGATAAATTCTGGGAGAGAGTTATGTTGAACCCCGAAATAGATAGGGCCTTGAAAATAAAGAAGAGTGGCCTAGCTAAAGCGGTTGGTTTCCCTCTCACACTTATAGTTCCAGAGTTTATAATGGCTTACTGGGAGTGCTACCACTCTAATTAACCATGATGGAAGAGTATTGGCAGATTTGTTAGCAAATTCAATCGGCGAGACCTTTGGCATTCCAATCTTCAACAAAATGGAAGAAGTAGAGAAAGGATTTACCCAAAATTTAGGGAAAATAGATCCTAGTATTAGGTGCAAACGAACAATCAACCAGTATTAGTTGAAGGATAAGAGGGAAAGTGCTACCAAAATTCCCCAAACACTATACTGGAGTGACTTCTTTGAGGAGTACCATGATCTAGTCACACTCTTGAGCAAAGTAAAGGGTTTTCCCATGGCTACATTCTTTGAAAACTAGAAGTTTTATTTTATAGAAGAGATCCTCAAAGGAAAGACAAGGCTCCATTGGGAAAAGATGATTAGTGACAACATGTATGATCAATTAATGGAAGTAAAGAAGACCTCTCGCTTCTTCATGACTTGTTATTTGGTCTACCTCCTAGTGGCCAAGTTCCCATATAAAGGATTGTTCAGCACTGGAGAATTGGCAACCAAACAAGGACAATTGAAAGTATACGATTGTTATCATCAACTACAATACAGGAACTTCAAGAGGGAGTACAGAAGACTAAATTATGCCTTCATCGGGCATATAATTAGACTCCTCGAGGGATATTTCGAAAGAAGGGTAACACACAGCGGAAAGCATTTGTGATGGATTTTGGATATTTGTTCATCTAGTTCCCCAAGTTCACCTACATTAGGGTTGAGGGATTCTCGAGAAGACCTTACAAGTTACCCTGCTACCCCAATGACAAGATTATCATGTTAGAGGTAACTAGATAGCTGCAAAATTCACATGCCTTGCTAAGCAACAAACATAGGGTTGTGGTCCCATATCCTCTTCACTCTTGGACAAGGTATGTATGCTTGCCCCGCTACCCAATGTGCAGAAAACTCAGAAAAGGAGTTGGTTGACAATAATCTTGACCTTCATATAGATAGAGGAAGAGTGGACCCCGAGGGTAAGTTGAAGAAATCGGTTTTGAGAGAGTATGCCCATCGATCTCACGTTGAAGACTTTTGGGCCAATCACAAAGATGACAAAGAGGTGTGGATGTGCCACTATATGAGAATGAATCTCGCATTTGCGAAATTAGTCAATTTGTTTCAAGTGCCAGACCAAGTTGTCGATGATGAAAACATGATAGATGAAAGATATGGTGCCTTGATGAATGCACCTTTATCAGTGATAGACTAGTCCAAAGAGGAGTTCACTGACCTGGACATTCTCACTCATCCTGTGGAGAACAAAACAAGATAATGGCTAGAAGAATAGATATCCAAATTAAAGGAACAAGGTTTTGAGCTCACATATGGGGAGCTCGAGGATGAAATGAGTAGTGAGATGGATAGTGTTGCTACTACGGAACCCTCTTGTGAGGCACCAAAATCCCCACCTGTTACAAGATCCAAAAAGAGGAAGGAGGTGCCTAAGCGTATTCCTAAGCCCAAAGTCTATACCAGAAAGACAACAGAGGGGCCACCTCCAATAAAGAAAGGAAGAACGGGGACATTCTGGTTATAAATGCAAACCATTCAAGAGGAAGAGTCTCATTCCGAAGAAGAAGAGTCTGAGCAACCTCATTTGCCACCACCGACCATTCCCACTTTCATTACCACTACTGCTACCACTCCACCTCCTTCGACTCGATCCTTTCCTATCTCGTCTCAACCTACGGTGGAAATCTTTGTCCACATTGCCTCCACCTCACCAACTTCCTTGGTGGTAGTGTTGGACTCTTCTTCCTCCACTACTTCCCCACTATCGACTTCTTCATTCCCACCTCCCTTACCTACTCTATCCAATTTTCCTCCTTGCATAATGACAACCACTATGACAATACCCACTCTATTGTACGCCTTCATGGAATATATGTAGAACGTGCTTGATGAAATCTCAAGGGTAATCCTTGACCCCAAGGTTTAAGCTTTAATGGCTCAAATTTTTGCTACCTTGCCTCTTCCCCCACCACCTATAGAACCGCCAAAGATGGAAGCCACAATGCAAATCTCGAAAGAGATGGAGAAGCGACACACAAAACAACAAAGAGAGGTTGCAAAGTAAATCGCTGATGAGCCCAGGGATTCTGATAGGGATGATTAGTTTGAACATACGAAGGGTGGAAAAAGTGTAAATATCAATAATGTAGCTTTTGACGAAGAAGTACAGCAAGGCTCTAAGGATGAAGGAGATTATAGGATCAATGAGCCTTATTAGGTAGAAACCTCGGATCAAGAGATAGATGAGGAGCTTACCCATGAGCACAAAGATGTAAGTGAAGAGGAGAACCCTGAGGAGCATCACACTGAAGAAGAAAAAGAAAATACCGATAGAAATATGGAGATCCTTGAGGAGCCTCCATGAACCAGCCAAGAAGAGGGTCTGAGACAAGAAGGAATACATTTTAAAGAGGAAGTTCTTCCTGAGAAAAAAAAAGGAAGGAAAGAAGAAGAAAACATGAAAGAAAAGGATGTCAACCCTAAGAAGAGTGTCGAGGCATAACTTGAAAAGGATAAGGTGGCTTCCATGCAACAACAAAGCATCATTGAAGAGAAGGTAAATCCTACTGAGCCAGATAGAGGAAAGGCTATGCAGATAGAAGGCTCAGATGAAGAGGAAAAGGATGAGGGGAAGATCCCTAGTGATGAGGAAGATGAGTAGGACAAAGAGGAAGGTGATCATGAATCACCCAAAGGTCAAACTAAGATGCCTGACTAGCTAGAGCACCAATTGGAAAAGAAGAAAGCTCCTATGGTCGCCAACCCAAGGGCAAGATTAGAGGCAATCTTGGCATAGGCTCAAATGAGAACTAGAAAAGAGAAGAAGCCCAAGGTCCACTCTCACATCACAGTAGATGCCTTTGGGTCCTAGACAATACAAATTTCCACTACAATAGCAGGAAAGGATACAAGTGCCATTCAGGGGCAAGAATATCAAATTTCAACAATCAACCTAGGTTCGGTGACCCGTGAGCAAAAAATTGGCGACTTGTAGGGGTTGATGGCCACCATTGTGCTACAAATGAACAAAGATCAGTCCACTAAGAGGGAGTTGAAAGCACAGGTAGCAAACCTCACCGCTTACATTCAACAGTTGACATCTACAAAAGAGGAATCTCCAATAGAATCATCAGTACCACCCTCAATGCTTTCTAAAGAGGATATCAGTAAGATGGAGAAGAGGAATAACTAGACCAAGTCCATGACTGCTTGGTTCAATAAAGTGGTATCCACTGGTGACAAAGGGATTGATCATGTTGTCACAATGTACAATAAGTATCGAAGCCTAATAAGTACTTGTAAGGAGTTTCTAGAAACATATAGGATCACTTATCCTAAATTGGAGTGCATCCTCAAGCTTTCATGATACATCTAGGAAAAGGAGCTGGAAGTACCAAAGGAAGATCATTGGCTGATAGAAACCTAGCTAATGAACCTGGATTATAGGAAGGAAGTTCTGGAAAATGTATTGCATGAACTTGAGGTTGACCATGAATGGGTCACCGAACATTGGGCAGATAGTATTGACTATCTGAAGTTAATGATAGATTTTGAGATGCCTACCTTAGAGCTAGATCCAGAAAAGATCAAGCCTTTGTTTCGTAAGAAAATAGAGCAAGGAGCTAGTGACATGCTATCACCAGAATTTATGGATTTTTCTACGAGAGCCTTCATGTGAACAAAGTAGATGATTGAGGCTGCCTCAAATTATACAGAGAATCGGCAAGAAATTATAGAAAGAATCAAAGGATGTCTTTCCATATCCTTAAATCTGAGCTCTCTAAGGAGAAGAAGCTTATAGCTATATTTTGCAAGTTTGCAGAATATGAAAATACTCAAAAGGTAGCTAAAAAATCCCATCATAGATGATGAATATTTTTCAAAGTAGCTATAAAGGATGGCAACCACTACAGGACAAAAATACTATAGTGTCAGGGTCACTAGATAACAAAATAAGGAAAAATACAAAGATGTATTTTATATTGTCATATATTTGGGGGTAGGTGAAACCCTAATGTAAAATGAATCTAAGCCGCAAAATGAAAGTCAATCTTGTCAATTCATTTTTCTTTTGGAAAACTATAAATAGGGGTCTCCTCTCATTTTCAAAGAGAGAGTTGAGATGTTGTGTAAAGGCATGCTACAGAAAATTAATGAGAATAGCATTGTTTGATGGTTTCTTATGTTTTCTTCTCATGTGTGCATGATTCATTCTCCCAGCACTAGATTTTAGCTTTGTTGTTTTAGTTTTAAGTTGCTTTAGCTGTTAGTTTATGTTGCACTTTAATAGTGAAGAATGTTGTGGTGTTGATATCTTCCTTGCTCATACTTTTTGCTGCCTATTGATGATAAACAACTATGTAAAGTTAGTTTGAGCATTATTTTATTGTTGCACTTAATTTCATCTATTTTTCATGCTTAATGGAGAATGGATGGTTGAAAATCTGTAGACCTTAGAAGATTGCACTTTTTTCATGAGACTGTAGGTTGATCTTAGTTAAGTAGAACTAGTTTTAGGAAGGTTGTTCACTGTAGCATCCTCTATTATTACTGTTCAACATTAGTTTCCCATTTAGGAAACTTCTTACCCCTTTTCCCTTTTGAATTTTCTTTGAAGGTTGAAGTAAGAAAAAGTTCTAGCATCATCTCAAAGCCAAATTTGATGGGTAAAGAGGAGTTCTAGACTATTGTCCTGAACTTGCAGTAGTTGTACACTACATTTCTAGAACTTACAAAACTCCTTTTGTAGATCCTATTCCCTCCAAGCTTAGTCAACTGTAAATGCCCTTTGTGATTACCAACAAATCACATCAACCAACTGAACTATTCCAAGCTTAGTCATGACTTGACACCCGAGAGACCTTTGGGTGATTTCTAAAAATTAATTATAGGAATTACCTTTCAAGAGAGGCATTGCACTTGTGCATTGTCTGTTTTGAGAAGTGCTAAAACACCCATCAACAAGGGGTAGAAATAACAATAGAAGAAGATCGAAATCAGCAAGGAGATCAATGTCAAGGGGTTAGAACTGGAAGCTATTGGTTTTGTGGAAAAGAAGGTCATACGAAGAAGAATTGTTGGTCATACAAAAAGGTGCAAAATCAATCAAAGGGCAGCGAAGTGAACACCACATATGAAAAAGAGGACTGTAGTGTTCTAGTTTTTTCAAAGGGTGAAACTACAGTGGATTCGTGGGTGTTGGATTCTAGTACATCCTTTCATGCAACCTCATGTTAGGATGCTTTTCAAAACTATCAAGAAGGTAAATTTGATAAGGTGTATCTTGGTGATAATAAGGCATGTGCAATTGTTGGCAAACATGATGTAATGTTAAAGTAGAAAAATGGAAATAAGTGGTTGTTGCACGATGTAAGACATGTTCCAGAGCTAAAAATAAATATGATTTCAGTGGGATGGCTAGATGCTCAAGGGTGTAGAGTCACCTTTGATTCAAACAAATAGAAGGTGACCAAAGGAGCATTGGTGGTTGAAAGAGGTAGAAAATTAGGCACATTATAGGTGCTAGATAGTCTAGTTGAAGTGGGAGCATCGATGACACTTATGGACAGCAAGACAAAACTATGGCATAGAAGGCTCAGGCACATGAGCAAGAAGGGGCTTGAAATCTTGCTCAAAAGGAATCATCTTTCAGGTTTAAAATATGTGTACTTAGACTATGTGAGCATTTTCTATATGGCAAACAAAGGCGGATCAGCTTCTCGAAGATCGGACATGATAAAAAGACAAGGCCTTTGGAGCTTGTGCACTCCGATGTGTTCAGTCCCATAGAGGTAACCTCGTATGGAGGAGCTAATTATTTTGTTACCTTTATTGATGATTGCACACGAAAGGTATGGATTCACATACTCAATAGGAAATCAAAGGTATTTACCAAATTCAAGATTTTTAAAGCTATTTCTGAAAATCAAACAGGGAACAAGATTAAATGTTTGAAAACCGATAATGGGGGTGAATTTTGTTCTTCGAAGTTTGATGGATTTTGTGTAAATAATGGTATTCAGCACATTAAAGTGGTGCCATTCACACCTCAAGAAAATGGCGTAGTAGAGAGGTTGAATCATACAATTCTTGAGAGGGCTCGAAGCATGCTCTCTAATGGAGGTTTAAATAAAGAATTTATGGAAGAGGCAATTAATATAGCAATGTATTTAATTAATCACAGCCCCTCTTCTAGATTGGACTTTGATTCTCTAGAGGAAAGATGGATTGGAAGGTGAATTTCATATAAACATCTACGGGTGTTTGGTTACGAAGCATTCGTTCATGTTCTGAAAGAGAAGTGAACAAACCTAGAATTCAAATCTAAATGGTGCATTTTTGTCAGGTATGGTGAAGATCGGTATGGTTTCAGGTTATGGAATCTCATGATGAATAAATTGATTTGCAGTTGAGATTTTTTTTTCAATCAAAAGATATTTCCATGTTTGCACAAACATACTAGCTCAGTGAATGAATTTGTTCCTATCAATTTTTTTGGGAGTGGCAGAGACTCAAAGTTTTCACATTCAAATCCAAATTTGGTGTCTTCTTATTTTCCTATGTAGCCAACATTAAATCTTGCCCGTGCCAATTTCCCTGTTTCCTCGTCTTGTGTGAATAACATATCATTACACAAGAATCATGTGTGTGAGGTATGTCCAATTCAATTTGGTTTTGAATCTTCACCATATCTTAATCCACAAGTTTCAAATTCTAATAAGAAAATTTTAGTTTTCAATTCGTTGCCATGTCAATCAAATTCCATGCGTTCCTTTGTTGAACCCATCCTTGCCACTTCAATGTCTCCTATTGACATTTCAAATCTCATGCCACTCTTTAATGCACCTTTTCCATCACTTTATTCATATGAAACAAATCCGATACCCATGCAATTTTCAAAGTCACCCCTCCCTACCTCCTCATCGCGGTTTGCTTTGGGATCAAAAATTTCAACATGGCCTTTAGCTGCCTCATTGCTGCCTTGTGAAAACTCATTGATGCCTTGTCAAATTTCAAATTGCTACCTTTTGAATGCTCAATGCAGCCTTTAAAAACTCCACCTCTATTTCTCTCTCATGCATTGGGAATTTTCCTTCATTTGTTAGTTATGATGTGAATGGTGGATTGCAGATTATATATGTGTTTGAATTCTCTACACAGTAGTTGTTTACTCCCATGCAATCCTCAAAAACTCTTGCCCCTACTCATTATGTGCGACCTCCTTGCAACAGTGAGACAACATAGATTATGGCATAGGATATGTGTATTAATCTTCCCCCTCACAATTCATCAAATCAATTGCCTTTGAATATTCAATCAAAGCAACAAATGAATAGTCCAACACAGGCTATATCAACCAGTGAAACATTAAATCTACCATTGTTTTCATCTTCCCCTATCTCTGTTCATGATGAAGCTATTGATTATAATGTTTTCACTCAGAATTTCATGCCAATTTCAAATGCAATGCAAAGGTAAAATGATAACTTACAAGAACAAGGTAATGTGCAAGAAGTGATTCCTCAAGTGTGGAGGTCTACCCGAAAGCATCAACCTTTGACAAGGTTTGACGATTACAAATTGTTAATCTTAAATCAATTAGAGCATGCAACTTTTAAAGAGGCTTGCAATGATGTTTATCGTGAGAAGTGGTTGGATGATATGCGAGAAGAAATGGATTCACTAATGGAAAATCATACTTGGGATTTGGTGAAGCTTCCATCCAATCAGAGAGCTTTGAAAAATTGATGGGTATATAGTTTGAAAGAGGAAGAAGGAGGCAAGAAATAATATTAAGCATATTTGGTTGTCAAAGGGTATGATTAGCAAAAAGGTATTGATTTTAATGAGATTTTATCTCTAGTTGTCAAGATGACTACCATGAGAGCAGTTTTGGGTTTGGAAATGATATACGATGTTGAGTTGGAGCAACTTGATGTGAAGACAGTGTTCTTACATGGTGACATAAATGAGGAGTTATTTATGCATTAGCTAGAAGGTTTTGAGCAAAAAGGTAAAGAGGATTTATATTGCAAATTGAGGAGTTTGTATGGGCTCAAGCAAGCCCCATGGAAATGGTACTTGAAGTTTGATTCATTCATGGTTGAGCAACACTTCACATGATGTGAATCTTATTAGTGTGTGTATTATAAGTTTTTGGATAATGGTGAGTTCATTTTATTTTTGCTCTATGTTGATGACATGCTTGTTACCGATTCTAGTATGAGAGTTGTTTGTGATTTGAAACAACATTTAGCTAGATAGTTTGCAATGAAAGACTTAGGGGCGAAAAAGAGGATACTTGGCATGACTATAATTCAGGATAGGCATAAGAGATAAATCAAATTGTCATAAGAAAAGTACATTGACAAGGTGTGGATAGATTTCATATGAAGGGTACTAAGCCTGTGAGCACTCCCCTTGCTGATCACTTTCGTTTGTCATCTAAAATGTGCCCCAAAACACCTTAGGATCAGGAAAACATGAAAGGTATTCCCTATTCTTCAGCGGTTGGGAGTCTCATGTATGCGATGGTGTGCACTCATTCGTACATTGCTCATGCAGTGGGAGTAGTGAGCATATTTATGAGAAATCAAAGCAAGACTCATTGGGAAGCAATGAAGTGGATACTATGGTATTTAAAAGGCACTTCAAACTATGTTTTGTGTTTTGGAGGTATAAATGCACAACTACATGGTTTTTTTACTCTGATATGGCTAGAGACTTGGACAAATAGAGGTCTACAACAGGATATGTGTTCACATTTGTCAGGGCAGTGATCAGCTGGGTTTCACAATTGCACTCACTGAAGGTGCAAAGGAGATGATTTGGTTACAACAACTGTTGGGAGAGTTGGGTTTCAAACAACATTTTTCACTCTTTTTTGTGATAGCAATAGTGCTATTCACTTGGCAAAGAACTTGGCCTTTCATAATCGGACTAATCACATTGAGTTACGCTATCATTTCATCTAGAATGTTCTTGAAGAAGGCAAGCTAAAAGTGGAGAAAATTGACACAAAGGCCAATCCGACAAATGCATTGATGAAGATTGTATTAAGGGATAAGTTCGAGTTTTGTAGGACTTCTCTCAGCATTTTCAAGATGTGACAATAGGGGAAAGTGGGGGAATATCTCTGAGTTTGCAGCAGATGTTGGACTTCAAGTGGGAGATTGTTGGGTGTTGAAACCCAATGGTCATCTTATCCATTGGTTATTTTTCCCTCCAAATGATTTATCTTGAAATTCTATGCTATTTGTAAATATTATTTTTTTAATAAAAAAGGGTAAAAACTTTACTAATCAACTAGAGTAGTACAAAGCATAAAGCAGTAAGGAACCCAAAAGGGTCAAGAACCATCATACAAGAAATCAAAAAGCATTCCTGCAACATCTCATATCCTCAATAAACCAACCCTCCAAATCCTAGGCAAGATCCCTTGGTAAACTATCCCAATAATCCACCAACCAAGTAACATTCTTCTCAGAAGCCCATTTAGCCAACCTGTTAACCACCCTATTCCATTCATGAGGGATATGAGAGAAGGTGATAGAATCCAATAATTATCCAAGACTAGTGATTTGCGTAGCCACCCCCGCAACCTTCCAACTAACATCCTCAAACTGTCGTCTATTTATCAAGTCTACCACCACCTGAGAATCTAACTCACAGATAATCCTTTTCCAGCTAAGGGCATATGCCCTCTTCAAATCCAAAATAATTGACAAGGCCTCCATAAGTTTATTAGAGTGTTGCCCCCTATAATCCAAAAAGAAGAACACAACCACCCCAAACCTATCTTTTCCCACCCCACCAAAGCCAGCGTGCCCAGGATTACCCCTTGAAGACCCATCCGTATTGATTTTCAAAACTCTAGTGGGAGGAAGCATCCCATGCTCCACCCTGAAGACCTTCCCTCTAGAACACTTGCCTCGCCCAATATTGGGCCTTCTAGTACCACCAATAGAAATCCCCAAATTATGAATTACTCCAGTATCTTCGAGATCCACCAGGACTAAAAGGTCAAATTTAGTATACAAAGTCTCCTGCAAGGCCCCAAGAATATAAGGCCAAACTTGACCTACCAGTAAATTCTTTTCTAGAAAGATCTTGTGGTTGCGCTCCAACCAAATGTGTCAAATAAT